>FAPS01078238.1:0-13348 GCA_900068365.1 Heliconius elevatus bari
AGATTTATTATAAGTATAGATACAAAAACTATAAATGTTTATCAGTTTTCTACAATAATATGCTACAGAGATAATTTTAATTAATAATTTAACCTATTCAAAAACCTATTTAATCTGTAGAGTTCGTAAACAACTCCCGTGCGCGTGGTCTCCCCGGGAAAATCACGTCACGCAGAAGCACGAGAAGCGCCCGGCGCGACGACAGCGCACGCCGCCGCGCGCCCTCAAGGTAATTTGCCTATATACCTTGGCTTACCTATACCTTTGCTTACCTTTTCCTTTGCTTACCTTTTCCTTCGCCTACCTTTGCCTTCGCTTACCTTTTCCTTCGCTTACTTTTTCCTTCGCTTACTTTTTCCTTCGCTTACCTTTTCCTTCGCTTTCCTATACCCTTACGTTAGTTGCGGCAATTGTAATTGAAATTAACAATTGATCATTTGTTAATTTGATTGTACTGTAAAACAGTAAAATAATTAATTAATTGTTGCTTGTGACTTCTGTACAAAGAAATTATGCGGTTACATCAGCTTATGTTTAGCGGAGATTAGCAATAATAATTAATCTTTACCTCACAGTTTTTAGACTTTGTGTTTATTTATCAAATAGTACTTCATTTATGCTTATCTCTCTGGTTATGCTTTCGTTTCTGAAGAGAATTTCATTTCCCCGAGTGGGAATCGAACCCACAATCGTCGCATTACTACCCTACCCTACTATAGGCGAGTTTTTGTTCATAATTAGATACATTAGCATAAACCAGATTAAAACCAATAAAGATGATCTGTAAAGATATCCCAATATATGGTAATAGCACTACTCATTCCTAATATTTTTTAGTTTTACGACTTTCAACATTTCATTTTTCTGCCATTTTTTTTTGCCATTGTACCCAACATCGCCCTTTTGTGTTATACGAACGATACGGACTGGTCGTTAAATAATGATAATAAAGTTTGGGAGCAACTAAAAATATAAAAACATAGACACACACACATTTTTCGCTGATTTTTGGAGACATTGTGTGTTGAGTGGCGGAACTCAACGCTGCGCTTTGCCTCGACACCACAGCGAAGAAATGAAAATATATATTTAAATAAATATTAAAAAGTGCAGTAATGTCATTTATTATCATTTATAATAGGCTACATGGTTATGATACTCCAAATATTCGAAACTAAACTTAGAATGTACTATTTATACTTTTTTCATCAATCGTTACGGTACCTCTCGCCTCACCCACTTTCATCCACCAGCACATACATCATCATAGGCTCTGATTTGGATATATGGTAAAATTGAGGAATGTGAGTCGTGGCGCATTGGCACAAGTGTGTGACTGTAACGCGACTGGTTATTGGTTCGATCCCCACTCGAGGAAATAAAATATTTATTTAAATTTATATTTTCATACTAATATTAATTATTAATTTACTTTATACATACTGTTTTAGTCTTTTTTGAGGTAGTAGGTGATATGGTAAGTCATTATATTATAAAAAAGATACCAAAGACGAATGATTACAACGCTTCAGAGAGTATATCATTAGTAACATCAATTAACGTTGTTTTGAGTTTTCGCTATATTTAGCATTGTAGGCAGAGGGAGCCTATTGTTAAGACACTCTATTCCCCACTTTCCGCCGAATTCTGAGGCCAGTCGTGGCGCAGAGGCACAAGCATGTGTCTGTTAACGTGACAGATTTTGGGTTCGATTCCTACTTGAGGAAATAACATATTTTCAGTTTTTCGCTCTAGTGTCGAGGCGCGGCGTATAACCATATTATACTTCAATTATTTTCTTTCTATATAACAAAACTATGGATATACGTCATTTTTTTATATTTTAAGAAAGAGGCGCTAACAATATAAATAAATTGTAACAAGCGCATAAGAATCTCGACATATTCCATCGTACGACTGTTTTCATAAAGCGCGGCTTCTAATTCCGCTACGTGGAATTTTTTTTACGTTTTCTAAATAAGTATTTTTCTTTCCCAAGTATGGAATAACAGTGTAAAACTGTTAAAAAAAATTTTGTGTTTTATATTTTATTTTACTGTAAGCAATCATTGGAATATAGAGGTATTAAGTATGGTGTGTGTTTATTCAGATGGAGATTTTTTTTTATTATTATTGTGTTAATTAAAAAAAATGAAGCATACGTTTTTAATTTTTGTCTGTTTGTCAATAAAAAGACTTATTACTATATGGTACCATATGGTAGATCAAAATCCTATAAACAAGGCAAACAGACAAAACATATATACATATAAAATAGTCAAATGCGTTCTGTTTATTAGCTGGAGGCGGAGCAAGGCGGCGCGAGCGGCCAGGTTGCGGTACCCGCGACCATTTATACTTATATGACGTAACGTATAAACGTAAATTAGGGCTTCAACTGCGTATCGAACCTACAACCACTTAGGTTTTACTTGTAACAAGATAATAAGTAGGTTCGGGTGCATAAAAATTATCTTTAGTTCGATTTTTTTTGTTACTTGTGGAAAAAATACAAGACACTTTGCTTTAGTGTATTAAACAATAAAGACAAATTTTTTTAGTAAATTATTAAAGATTGACCATTGGAAATTATCAACTTACTGACTTAACTGACAATACACGACAAGTTAAATGCATTATTTTATTATACGTAAGATGAAGCCCTAATATCATGCATATTATATTATATAAACGTTTCATGCGAGATAATCGTAAAAATTGGCAATATTTTTCAAATTTTGATTAATAATCAAGAACAACTGAACGGATTCACTTAAAAACTACTGAACGAGACTCAAAGGCTACTGAACTACTTAGTGTTTTCAAAAAAAATAGCAAGTATTTTTTTTTATTTTACTTTTTTAATGTATGAATAAATGGATTTTTACTCGATGATAAAGGGATTGGAAGGCAAAGGTCGCTGGTTCGAGTCCGCTTCATATAAAAATTGTTATTTTCGGAGAGACTATCAAAAAAAATATTTTTTTCTAATCTCCTCTTTGGAAATAGCGTGATATAAGATAATCTAATTTATTAGATATACTAACGTATTTTATAGTATCATATCGATCGAGATAATATATTAGTATATTTTATATAGTGTTTTATTTGTTTATAATATTTTGCTGTGACCTTTTTTAATAAAAAAATTAAGTAATGATTATATAGCACATTCTATATAAATATTTTTATAGCTAATTGTAATTTATTATATAATATTCATATAAATGAAAATAATAGTTTTTTTTATTAATAGTTTTCTAAGAATAGCTGTCGGAAAGAAAATAGGCAATTATATTTATATTATTAAACTTGTTACAGTGGCCCAAAAGGAAAAGAAACAACAAAAAGAAGAACTAAATATTTAAAAAATAAATAATATTTAAACATAACATATTGTGTTTTATTAAACATTATCCACTATACAATAAATAATAATATATTTTTTTATAATAAGCACCTATTTTCGTATGTACATTACATGTTTTTATGCTGCTTCATCGAAATAGCCGTCTAATTGTGCTGCGATCTGTAAATGGAAATTTAAATAAATATTTGACCTTCAAGTACAGTGTAATACAAGTTTTCAAGGTATTTTTACTTATTTCACCTCATGGTATAAAGACAGAGAGATGCTATATTTTGATATTTTTTATTTAAATAAACTAAAATTACGGAACCGATAAGCCCAGGAAAAGTAAGAGAATAAATGAATAGTGATAAGAGAATAGTGTAATCTTGATTTACAACTAACCTGTATCGGCGTAAACTTCAAATATTTATCTGGATTCTTAGTAAACGCCGTTCCGGCAGCTTTTTCATATAAGGCATCGTATTTAGGTAAGATTGCTTGTTTATTAGCCCTTTTGAGTGACTCCCTTAGTTCTGGGTCGGGCACGCTGTAGCCGCGTTGGAGTCGAGTCGATTCTTCCCAATCGCGGTTGAACGCCTTTTGAAAACATTTTGTGTTAAATTGTGCATTCTATATATTTTTAAAAAATACACAAATGTACCATTGTGATAAGTAAAAAGCATTTACAAAGTATTAGTTCTTAAAATGATAAAATTAACTTAAAAATTCTAATCAAAATTTGTAAACGCAACGGTTGTAGGTTCGATTCCTCCTAAGGGGATTGAATTAATGAAATATTTTCATTTTTTCGCTCTTAACATGCCACATGCCACTTAATACAATGCCTCAATAATTTGGCGGAACGTAGGGAACAGAGTGTCTTAACACACTTCCCCGGCTCCTACTGCATACCCTGCTACATGCGGGATACAGCATGAAACTAAAAAAAATGTTTAAACAATACTAACTGAGAACTTATCCTTCAACATCTGCCTGTCCTTGTCCCTCAACTTGGCGGGGAGCGGCTCCTCCAAGATCAGATGCGATAGTAGTTTATTCCAACTGAAATATTACATACATAGTAATTGTTTATTAATTCACATAATAATTTCAAGTTGTTTAATATTTGAGTAACTATAAAAATTGTTCTAAAAAAAGCAGCTTCACGCACTTTCCCGCATAGCAGAATAGGATAGTGTATACCAAGCGTTAAGACACTCCGTTCCCTGGTTTCCATTAAATGTTTGATATATTGTACACATACCTCTGTAGGTAAGCATTCTTGTAGTCCTGTATCATATCGCGGTAGTTCTTTTCGCAGTCGGGTTCCGCTAGCGACAGCACGTCCAGAAGGGAACTACGTTGCAGACCCTGAAAACAGTTTCAAAATTACTAAGTATTTACATAATTATTGTATTCTTCTGACAAAATAATTCTATTATTTTAATAAGAAAATTGGTATTCTTTAAAAATATTTTTGCATCAGAAATTTTGTTGAAAAAAATCACCAACAAACGTAACAGTTGTTTTTTATTAATATAGAAGTTAAATACAATCACATTAATTGACAATAATATATAAATAGATAAAATTTGTTACAGATTTTCAAAGAAATATCAATATTATTTTTATGCAAATGCAAAAATAAATGAACATGTTTATAAAATTTATTACTTAATTAAAAATATATATCTCAAATATACATACTTGTAATAAATATAACGTATTATTGAGTAAAAATATCGCTTTGAGCGCGTCTGGATACTGCTCGCTCTTATTGCGAAGCGTTAAATTCAACTGCGCTAGCACCTTGCCTGTATAAGTAAAAAAAAATGTATTTATTTCCAGCTTTACGCTGTAGTCCTGGAGGGAGAACCTAATGTTAAGGCACTCCATTCCATATTTCCCGTCGAATTTAGCAGGCATTGCGTGTTGAGTGGCAGCTCTCGACGCTGCGCTTTTGCCTTGGTACCAGAGTGAAGAAAAAAATATATAACTAAATAATAATTCACTCCATCGAGTGCGTATCGTACACCCAACTAGTCAAGTTTACAGTCACACGACTGGCCTCAGCTCAGTTAAATAATATAATAGTAAACGTGAAATCACATGTGTGAAAGGGTGTTCACATATGTGGTTGACATTGCAGATTGAACTCTCCTCCTCCGATCCTGCGCGCATACGTGCGTGTGTGTGTCAACCTGTGTTACTGTGTGTACGTATGTGTTACTGTGTGCGTATCTGTGTTTGTATATACATACGCATGTACAGTGCGAGCATGAGCGCATTGCGGTCGTGCACGGTGGGTATCTGCGCCGCCGCGCGCGCGTACCACGCCTCCGTAGACAGCGCCGGACCTATACGACGCAAATATTATGTTTTAATTTGTTAAAATTATTTAAAATATTATTACAAGTGTTTATTAATTTTACTCAGTAGATTGTTTTACATGATTATCTTCTTTTATAATTACTTTTAACCATATAATTGTTTCTGTATTTATATTTGTAAAATGAAAAATAATTGTATTATATTCAAACTTTGAATTAACTAACTTCAATAGTAATTTAAATAACTTCGATGGTTATATATAAAATGAAACAAATATTTCAAAACAAATAACAAACCAGCAGTAAGTAAAACAAGACTCACCGATGACGTGCGCGCGGTCGGCGAGCGCGTGGCAGTAGGCGAGCGCGGCGGCCGCCAGCTGGTGCACGGTGCCGTCCACCGCTCCCGCCGCGCCGTCCCCGCGCACTCCCTCAGCCCACTCCTCCAGCGAGCGCACGCACTGCGCCCGGGGACAGAACAATTACAATTAATAAGAAATCTTTGAGGTTGTCATGGCGCAGGGGCAGCAACTGTAAACATAATGGTTGTGGATTCCATTTCCACTCGGGGGAATGAAATATCAAATATTTTCATTTTCTCGCTTTGGTATCGAGGAAGAGCGCGGTGTTGAGTTCCGCCACACAACACGCAATGCCTCGAGAATTCGGTATAAAGCGGCAAGGTTTGGTATGAAGTGTCTTAATGGGATACCTTTTTGATACCACGTTTTAACTTTACGTTCGATTTCAAAAAAAACACTTTCAAATCTGTAATAACAATTTAAAATAAAAATATAAAAAAATACCCACATGATGATTACAAGCATTCACAATGGCCGCATACGGGGCGGGCGAGGCAGGGTGCAAGGCTCGCTGCATCTCCGGTTGCAATCGTTGCAGTTTAGCAGCTAGTGCCCACACTGCGGCCGCGCCCGCGCCGCAGCGGGATGCCGTACGACGCGCGCGTGTGCATACGCGGTCTACTTCTGATGCTGGGAAATGAATTTAGATAATGTTAGTGTTCATTTTACTAATATTATAAAACTTAGAGTTTGTTTGGATGAACAGGCTAATTTTAAGAACTAGTGGTATGAATTGAAAAAAATGTTCTTTTGTTGGATAGTTCACTGAATGAAGAAAAATATATATTAGGAGGCTATATTAAATTAAGTTAATAGTTTTTGCACAATTTAGGGTAGCTGCGATCAGGGTTACTCTTCGCACTTAGATTGTATCATGTGTAGTACACAACTTTCAATTATTTCATTTAACCAGACGAATTCCAAACCATATACCACTTACTAAACAAGCTTTTAATTATCTTACCTTAATTCTAAATACATTTCAATTTTAAATTTACAATTCACATCTACACTAATCAATCACGCTCACCATCACAATCATTACACATTTTAAATGAAACAAATATTATCACACATTTTAAATATCTTTCATCACGAACGTCAGTAATTCCAAATTCAAAACACAGTTTATATAAATATAATTCCAAATTCAACTCACCCAAGAGAGCCAAGCAATCCTTCATGACGCCCGCCAGCAGGCTCGACAGTCGCGGCAGGGGCACGAGACCGAGCGCGTGTCTCTGCTCGCGGCGCGCGAGGCGGGCAAGCGCGGCCGCCAGTGACCCCGCCGCCTCCGCTTCCCGCTCGTCTGCCGCGCTACTGCATTCTTCTGCTACATCTGTTATACACATACATGTTTAATACAATATATGATATAATTTATAGTAGGTACAGGTATAGTAGGTACCAAAAAACTTCAAGTTTTATTTTGATTAACTCTTTATGTTATATTTGATTATTTATTGTTGTACAGCTCTTTAAAGCACTGTATTTTATAGCACGTCATCAATTAATTGCTATATGATTAATTAATGTTATAAAACATTATATTGTTATTATTTGTTAATTTTTTTACGTTAGAAAATAACTTACAAGAATCATTAATAGATCGCCGTGGACCAATGGCTAGCCCGGTGGACTGCTCGAGCGTTTGAGACGCCTTCATCATTATATTGATTGCGCGTTTCTCCAATCTGTATATGAAAATGACATTTCACGGATTATATTCGTCCTTCGTCCTTGTTCCTCCATTTTCGAACAAGTGTTCAAAAGTTACGACGGCTTCCATTTGAGTGGTTAAAAAAGTACAAAATGTTAACTTATTTTAATTAAATAAAAAAAATTAAAACCTAAACTAAATACACCTAAGACTGACTGAAAATAAGATAGTCTACAACGCAAACTAGATTTTAGAAATTTCATTACTTTTGATTATTTTGTTCGTGAGTGCGCAAAATTTTATAAAGACTAACTTTAGACCACGATTCGTCGATCGTACTGTACTTATATTAAAAACCTATTATTACTGTAGCACTTACACTTTTTGTATTTTACTAGTTCTTCGTTGAGTACTGTCGGTACGATGCAGCATATTTTTACTTCTCTGAAAAATAAATAAATATTTTGTAGGTGATTTTGTCATAAAAAGTGATCAGCAGAAAAAAAAACTATTTCCACCAATTATACAAAATATAAAAAAGAAATAATCACCATAAGCGGTGAGGCGCCCATCGAGCGGGATCTCAAATAGTCTTTAAAAGCGACGAGCGAAGCTAACGCGGCGGGCCCGCGCGCGGCCAAGAGCGCGGCGGCCGGCGCGCGCCCCGCCGCGCTCAGCCACGCCGCCGCCGAGCGCATGGCCTCGAGCGCCACGCTTGTGGAGCTGTCGCTAACGCTCACGCTTACGCTTACGCTTACGCTTTCTACGCTCGAGTCTGTAATTATTTTAAATGTATAGTAATCATATGAGACACTAAATCGTTTCGTTTCTAAAAAGATCCTGAATAAATAAATATATATACATAATACGTATTTGATTTCATTCTTATTTTGACAAAAAAAAATATGTAGCATTCTGTTGCCAAATAATCATAATAATTTTAGAATTGTATCTAGAAATTTATAAATTCTAATGCTAACAACAAAAAAATAATTGTGATAAGCAGGAGTTCAAATCCCACTTTTCCAGGTTTTTTATAAAAAAATACCAACCTTCTTCCAAAGCAATCATATCCATCAAAGCAGTTGGTGACAGAGGCCTAGTATTGCGACTTAGAAGCTCTTCAAAAGCAGTCTCCAGTTTTAATACTCCAGCATTATATAGTTGATTCTAGATAGAGAATTGGATATAAAAATAAAAAAATATATAATTTTTAATAATATTAAAAATAATTCTGTTACATAGATCCATACAAAATATACAAAACACCTCTCTCTCTCCTTCTTTTTTTAAAGTAAAATCTTATACAAAAATATAAGTGATAAAAATGTAAGAAGAAGAGATTTCTTTATATATTTACTTTTATATATTAGTTTTTCTTAATACAATATATCGTTTATCTACTTCACACTCAGCATTGCATTCACAGTGTATCTAGACTCAACAATGCAGTTTGCCCGATCAGAATAAGTAATTAAAATAATTAATTGGGAATCAAATGCACAACCATTACATATATATTTACAGATGTACACTGTTTCATTGCACTATGATAGCCTTCCCACATAATATATATTAGCTGTTGCTGTTAGCTTTACGTTTATTTATTAAAATACTTGTAACTAAGGTAGCAAACTTACATTTCATTTTAAAATATCTAAATTTATTAAACTAACAAAATACTCACAATATTCTCTAATTCCACACTTTGAGGATTGTTCTTGTTGAAATAATTTTGTGCCTCTGCCAATTTATCAAGAGCCTAAAAATATAAAACATAAGATTAAAATTGATTCATAACATAAAATGTTGCAGTTGGGGGATTGATGAAGTACAAAATTATATACATTATTGATTTTAATAAGGTTTTACAAAAACCAACTTGAACTAAGTCTAATTCCACCTACATATCACTATTATGAACATAAGAAACAGTTAAAAATTATCCTAGCTGACCCTAACTAAAACTGTGACAAATTTATTAAATATTATAATAACAGCCTATACAAAAAATCAAATCAGCTTCAAGCTGTATCCCCCACCGAGCAAGATAGGCAGAGGGAATCTGTTAATACACTCAGACTGGCCTCACCTATACAACCAATTTTGTTGCATAACAAATTAATGTTTAAAGTAATATAACCAACCTCAAGATAAATATTTAAAGATTCAATAGTCCCAGTATGAGGTCCTGCCTGGATAAGATCTGCCAGCTCTCTCGACACCATATAGTAATTAATTACATGATCTAAAGCTGTCACTGTTCCCTCCATATCTAAAATTATTTAAAAAAAATTAAATAAAATTTATTATTTTTACTTTTTCAGCTGTGCCTTTACTTTTTAACTAGTTTTCACCTGTGGCTTTACCTTTGTGGCCAAATGGAAATAGGTAATATGTAGTGTAATATGACATATTGAAAGTAACTAACATTGCAGTGATAGTAGGTTACAATAAACAATTACCATGATGTAGTATACTATAGCCTAACATAGGCTATAGCCTAACTCAAAAAGAATGTTTAAATTTGAACCAGTAGTTCCTGATTAAAAGGCATTCAACCAAACATTTTTCATCTTTATAATGTTACTAAGTACTGATAAGAATAATCTTACTTACTATGATGAATTTGCTGAAGTCTAGCAGTATCACCATACAAAGGCAGGACAGCAGTCTCCAACTGCTGAAGCCTTTGTTCACAAGCACCCAAAACATTGCACACATCATTAGCAAGCGATGAACTTTTCTTTGCTGCTGCTTTCAATTCTTGGATATTCGTAATTTCCTAGTAAATTAAGCAGATAACGCCCCCAAATCAAACTAAAGTATTAGATCATTTAAAAAATTATATCTAAACCTAATCTATGAATAAATAGCAACAAGACATAAGAAAAGACGTGAAAACTTTCATGTAATATAAATTAAATATATAGAAAATCACCCTCTTAAGTTTCATTTCGATTTCGTATTTCTTCTCCACTGCATACATTTTGTAAAGTATTTTTACTTATCACTTAATTTATAATAAATGTCTCTGTTCAATTATAAATATAAAAGTACACGTATTAAAACTAACACATAATATTTTTTTTATTTATTTCAGTGAAAATGTATGAAAACAAACTCGTAACTTTATTTTTCTCCTGTCAATTACATATATAATATACCAATTTATTATGACAAGACAAAGCAAATTGACAGCAACTGAACTGGTGTTAACATATTTAAAAATAATCTTATTATTTTACTATGAATATTTTAAATATAATTTAATTATAAAATTATCGGGTACATTAAAATATTCAATTGAAAAAAATGTGTTTAATTACTCCAAATATTCTTGTCAATTGTCTAGTAAAATATATATTTTTATCTTTTATAACATTTTCAAGCGTAACAGTATGGTATACAAGACGAATACATTAATGTATCCGATCTTATTTGTGATGACGAGACGTACGACGTCGAAACGTGGCTGACGTCCACTGCTTTTACTTGTCACTCTTGTTCGACTCTTATTAGTGAAAATTGCGGCGTTGTTATTTGTAAGGCAAATATTCAATACATCGCTATATTTCTGTGGCAGTAAATAATAAAATTAACGGTATGTATCTGTGTAGCTTCTTTAATTATTTAAATATTATACGTGCCCTTAGTTTATAAATAATCATCTAAAAATAATTATTTTTTACAGAAAATGGACCAAATCGCCAAATTTGTTGAGCCTGGTAAGCAATTCGCCAAGGACTCTCTCAGATTAGTAAGAAGATGCACGAAACCAGACAGAAAGGGTAGGTTTCTTTTTTATTTAGTTCAACAGGATTGTTCTGGAAAAAATCTTATTAGATTGATAATTGATTGTAAATAAGGCAGTTTGTGGACAGACCATCATTTAAGATTAGATGTTTTTATATAGTATATTACGAAATTATTGCAAATATAGTTTTCATTTACAAATATGTTTAAAAATAGAAAATAGTTGTCAAGTTATTACAACAGCTGTCTTGGCACAATTTGGATGCATTTAAATTATAATACTCAAACTTATTATTATCTATTAAAACATGATCTATATCATATTGACACTCACTTTCTATAAATATTGGGTTAATTTAAATTTTTTTAGGCTCTAGAACTCTAAACTTAATCGAAGCTTACATTTTAAATGCTCCGTTCTCCACTTTCTAAACAAATTCGAAATTTTTACTATTTGCTTGATTACTAATAGTGAAGATAGAATTATTAATTTCTCTAATGTGCAATAGAACCAAGAACCATTGTGTTTACAGTTGCTCGATAACTTAATACTTTATCAGAAACTAATGTATTAAGTATAGCCTGTTCAATAAATTTTTTATTCTTTTGGTAGTACAGAGGCAATATTTTACATATTTTGAGACAGTAAACAATAAAGCAGAATAGTTTAACAAATAACAGATTTTGTCATAAATAACATTTTCTTCAAATTATTAAATTATATTATTTTTTTAACCACGGCATTTATGGTTCAGTGTCTTGACACTTGTAAAATGTTGATTGACACTTCACCATAATGTTATTTCCTGTATTTTTAATGAAGTGAAGAAAACTGTTGTTATTGTAATAAGGTACTGTTGGGCTCATAGCCTTCTGGGGTCCCTGTACAGTATTCTATTTGCATTTGCTGCTCAAGCTCAATATTGCTAACCAAAAATAATGTCTAGTATATATAGTTATATTGTCTTTTATACGATTTAACTGTAAAAAGTGCTGCCTTTAGCCAAATACAAGTACAGTGTGCATAAAAATATATATTATCATCAGTAAATATAACATGTTAACAATATTAGTTTATAAATTTATTAAATTGTTCTCTCTTATTATTGCAGAATTCCAGAAGATCGCAATTGCAACAGCCATAGGTTTCTGCATCATGGGTTTCATTGGTTTCTTCGTCAAGCTCATACACATTCCAATCAACAACATTATTGTCGGTTCTTAAGACTAGTCTAATATAGTTATATTGTTATCTATAAGCTCCCCAATATCTAATTTAATTCTCACATTTCATCTTTCAACAAATTTTATTAGAATAAATTATTTTTTATTTCTAAACTATTTTATTATCATTTTATAAATAAAATCAAATTAAATCATCTTCACACTGTATCCCGGAAGCAGCAGGGTAGGCAGAGGAAACCTAGTGTTAAGACATTCCATTCACTACAGAGTGAAGCGAGCGAAATAAAAATTTCACTTTCTCGAGTGGGGATCAAACCCACAACCGTCGCGTTACAGTCTTTTGTGTCCCGGGAGCACGACGGCCTCAAATAATTTATATACAATAATTCTTAAATTGAATATTTTAGAATCTTTGTGTACAGTAGTACATGAACATGTTGGCATAATTGTAGTAGATATCTGAATATTGTATAACAGGACAAGTGTCTTAAATCAATACTATTTTGTTTTTTTTTATCCTGCCTGCATATAACTCCAATAAATGGGGATGCCAGTACAAAAATAATCATTTAACTATATTAGCAAACAAAAAATACCAAATAATGTAACAAAAATTTATTTAAATATAAAAAGACTACACTTATTAGCTAGACTTCTCCACAACGTGTATATAGTAGGCGGGGTTCTGCACCGCATTCAGCGA
>FAPS01078786.1:0-12274 GCA_900068365.1 Heliconius elevatus bari
ACATTTAGTATAGAACTGCAGACCACAACACTTAACGAGTGGGGGTTGAAGTATTAAGGAAAATGTCAAATATTTTGACAAAGGTCACGCCCAATTTATTATTTACAGACAGAAGTGGTAGCGACTTCGAAGTTATCGATTGTTTCAAATAAACGTGAACTTCTAAACTAGTTGGATAGTTTTGTCTTTTCAGAAAATATTTCTTTTTTTAGCTTTATACTGTATCCCTCGAATATCAGGGGAGCCAAAGAGAACCTGGGAACCCAGTGTTAAGACATTCCGCTTCTAATAAGATACGGTCCATTGTTCATTCATATCTATAAAATATTTATATTTTTTTGTACTTTTGACGCATTACTGGGGCATTGGAGAGAAACATAATTACAAATTTTGTTAGAAAAAGATACAGCGTTAAGTTCCGCCACTCCTCAATTACTTAATCACGAATTAGGTGTAAGGAGGGCTTATGTTTTACTTATCTGTTTGTCTGTCCTGTTAATTGCTACTTGTGTAGTAAACATAACATTTTTTTAGCTTCATTCTGTATCCCAGCGTAGATAGAAGGAATATTGGGCCAAAACATTCCGTTCTCGAGATGTGAGTGAGAATCAAACACCCGCTTTTGCGCCACGACGCCACGTCAAGTAGGAAAAATCAATTTTATTTAAGTATAATACACCTACTACAAAATATAAAAGGAAGCTTAAAATGTCCACTCAAATTACTAAAGCAGGGTTAAAGAGATATAACATGGTTAAAAACCAATCAACACACATTGTTGGTCCCTCACGGAGGGGGTGCCGAGTTACATGACAATGTCACAATCAGAGCTTGCATTTTTACTGTGGACTGGGGAGATATCAATTTTGTTATATTTTATGATTTAGTGTAAAAAATTAGCAAATTTTGCTCTGTTATATAAATTGTTATTTAATGTTCGTATCAATATATAGAAATATTGATACGAACATTCATCTTTGAAATATGAGTTTGGATAGAAAAAATGTTTTCGCGTTGTAGAATCCATTATATAAAATATTGTATTTTTGCAATCTTCCCATAAGGAAACAGTAAAACAGGATCCTACTACACAGACGCACACACACACATACACACATACATCGCCTACACATTTCGCCTATTCTGCTATATTCAGGATGCAATATGAAGCTAAAAAATCAATATAACCTAACGTAAAATAATATCAGAAAGATTATACAGCTAGTTTGCACAGTATTGTTAACTAAGCCGTACCAAGTTCTAAGGAGCTTCGCAGGATTTAATATATCTGTAGACCGAAGATTTATGGTCCAAATATCTGATGCCTTACAAAGTCTTAAAACTTAGCCTGCCTAACACTGGGTTATTAAAGCTGAACTACGTAATAGACGATCGTATGCACATTCCCGATATTTAATAGCTCGAACATATTTTCATGATGAAATATTTTATATATTTTATATACGTTTATATAACGCTAACCATTTGTATGTTAATTTTGAAAGAACATTTTCGAGTGTATGTCGAACTCCACGCCTCGCATTATTTTACCAGAGCTGGGAAATAAGAATAATCCCGAGTGAGATCAAACCTACAACCAACGCGGTTACAGTCAGTCACTACCACATTCCGTCGCGATGTTCTAATTAAAACATGAAATATTTTATTCCCTTAAGTGGGAATCGAACCCCACGCTTGTGGCACTGCGCCACGACGCTCTCTGTCTGATTTCAGCAACCTACGGAAATACAGATTACAAAGTGACATAAATATCGGTAGTCAAAATTTATCGCGGACATTAACATGGAAATAATAATTTTATATTTTATATTTCATATTTTATCGTCCTATAAAACCGTTGTGATATCTGGTCGTGGGATAAATAATTCAATTTTGACCGATATTCAGGATTATTGCTTTTTGAAAGACATTTAGAAATAACTTGTTTCAGTCATTATTTGGTCGTCGCCGTCGGTTTAAAATAAATTTAATTTTTTTTATAAGAAATCTTTTAAAACACGGAATAATCTTTCCAGCAAATAAAGACAATAAAATACAATTAGACGTTTTAATAACACACATTCTAAACTATATTGAAATACAATAAATACATAATACATAAGAAATATAATGTTATTTTAAATACTATTTCTTTGTTTCGTAAATAAATATTTGATTTTAGTCAAAAAGATACAGTGTTAGAGCTTTCAGTTGTAAGCGCCGTAAAGCTTCCTAGGGATGACGTTAAGAGCGCTTAAAGTTCAAATCGTATTAATAATTTCAACATAGTCGTATACCGTAAGTAGTGCAGACACATATGGCTTAGTGTTTTAAAAGTTGAAACATGTTATCTGGAAGGTGCAGGTTCTGAAGATTTGTATTTTTTATAGTTTCACGCTATACCCCGTACATAGCAGGGTAGAGATAAGGAACCTAGGAACATAGTGTTAAGACACTCCGAGAAAATGAAGCGGTGTTACTTTTCCTTTGGAAGTTACTTTAAAATATTGTCTCTGAAATATAACACTTCCTTTTCACTAAATTGTAAAGAAAAGTTGTGTCTTTTAATATGTAATATATGCTTATTAATATTTTATACTGACATTATTTCTAGTTCAACATTTTATATAATTTGTTATAATATTCTGAATACTACTCGGGTTATTGATATCGATACGTAGAGATTGATTTGACATTCTAACCCAAACCACAATCCTCTGAAGCTTGAAAACGACATTTGATTACATTTTCGATCGGATTAATATATGTGAAGGGGAAATACGGTACAAATGTACTATATACTAGAAAATTAATTTATTTTAAGTGTACATTTTGATATTTAAAGGAATATCTAAAAATACTAAATGTATTTTTTGTAAATATAGCACTATTTATATTTTTTTCCTCATAGAGGTCTATGAGGCAGATCAAGGGAACCTAGTGTTAAAATACTCTTTACTTTCGCCCAAATTTCCGACATTGGGTCTCGCGTGGTGAATCTCAATGCCAAGTTTTGTCTTATTATCAAAAGGAGAAAATAGAAATAATTTATTCCTCTGAATGGGACGAAACCGAACCATCGATTCGAACTCACAGCCGTCACGCTTGTCACGGCTTCGAACATATTTTTTAAAATGTTTATTTTTATATTTATATTTAGCTAACGCCTAAAAGTAAAGTAGCAATTTAGAAATAACGTAAAAGACATTTTAGATGAAAGATTTTCATCTTAATTGGTTTGTATTTAATTATTTCAGCGAAATATAAAAAATGTTTTTAAATATTACACTTAATTATATAAGTTGGACTTGAAGGACGTCGTGGCGGGTGGGACTACGCGTATACTATGGTTGTGAATTCGATCTCCACTTATGGAAATTATTATATTTTAATTATTATTTTCACTTTTTAGCCAGTAAACTGCGCCGTTGAGATCTGCTGCTAAACACGGTAACACAGCCAGATATGTCTCAAAGCTTCAATGGCCACTTCTGATGATTATCAACATGTCACAAAAGTCATAAAATATCCTCGCATATATAACTCCATCTCAGTTTCACCGAACACAATTTTTTTCACGAACCAACAGCTGGTTAAGCAATACAGCAATAACTTCCCAATAATCCCCCGCCAGACAAACGAGCCATTCTCTCAAATGACATTACCTAGAAAAAATTGGCGCAAGAACAACGCTTAGCATCCAAGATAAGAAAACATTTCTCCGTGAGTTGCACAAATAACTTAGACGCGAGATGGTTCCGTGAGACCTCACCATCAGGCACAACGATATAATTTATTAACTCCTCATAAGTGCTAAAGTGTGTACATTCATATGTCCAGTGGAACGTGTGTTGGCTTGGCACATAAATAATTCAGGGTATCAGGGTATCAGGGTCTCAGGGTGCCGCCGGTGCCGGGCACGGGTCCGTATACACCAGAGGTTTCGATTCCACGTCTTTTACTTGAGCGGGAAATAAAGTTAATAATAATGGCGGGTGGGGAATTGCTGAGTATCATTTCTACTGTCTATTCGGTTGTAACGTAAAATAACATACACTTTGCTCCGACCGTAAAGTTGAATATAATTTCGTGTCATGGGAATCGCGAATGTGAACAATCTTTAAAAGGGAAAAGTATATTTCTTTGTGTTTTTGCGATTTATATTCGCGTGTTTGTTAGAACGAAAGTTTTTAATGCGTTATTGAGAGAGATTGATCGGTTGTAGGTTCTAGCCGGGCTATGTATATATAAATAAATAAATACATAAAATATATAAAGAGTACTCTAAATCTTTTGAGTGTATGACAAAAACCCATGAAATGGTCTCAACTAAAAAGCATTACGGACCCAACGAAATTGAATTACAAACCTTCTTACTAAGCTATTTACAAGTGGATAACAAGCGACCCAGTCGGGCCTAGCAAATAAAATTATAATTGGGACATAATATGTGGAACACGGGATTAGAGACTAACGATGGCATTGCATTGCTTTTTCACAAACCCTTTTTGGGTAAAGCCCAAATTATCGGATCTCTGAAATATGTATTATTACCCACTAAAATGTGACCTTTCTGAAATTCCCCGGAGTAAGCAGATTACAGTTGACGTTCGGAGACCAAATTCTACCTAAAAGATGCAAATGCCTTTATAATAACGTTGAAATTATTTTGTTATTGTAAGGAAATAGTTATTATGACAAAGAAAAGACATATATTTTCGATGTCATAATATTTCTGTATAAAATAAGAATCCGTATATATTTTGTTCAGACACTTCTAAATCCTGGACTATGACAAAAGGTTCGCCATCCCCTGGGTATACCGAGAAATGCATTGTTGGAAAACAAACGAGTCGCTGGTAGTATCCCATTTGAAACTTTTGTATTTGAAGTTTGGACTCAGTTTCGACGGGGTTATTTTGTCGCACTGGCCACCCCAAGTTTCCCGCAGAAGCGTCAACACTCGGTGTCACTTTTCCTTTGGAAGTTACTTTAAAATATTTACGACTGAAACTTTAACTGTATAAGAAAATTTCAACGAGCACAGTCCTATGGCAAATTTATAGTTTTCTGATAGAGCAAGGAAGTTTCGTATAAGTGATATCTTATCTTTCTGTCTTGTCATTTTCTGATTTATTTGTATTTGAAATAATTTTGGGTCTTTTGTAATACTTTTCGTTTGTTACTTTGTTTTATCTTGACCTCTTGCTCGAGTGGTTTGAGAAGTAAAAGTAATAAACAACTTTAAAAATTTCGAAATCTTGAAATTATTGGTAAGAATTGATATATATATTGTCATCACTATATTCTTTTCCATCAGTTTAAAATTAAGTAACTTCCAAGTTCAGTATTAATTTATGAGACATTTTTTCTTTGGACCAGAGCGAAGAAATGAAAATAATTAATTCCCTGAGTGAAAATCCAGCCCGAAACCTTCACGCTTATTCACGCATCCAATGCTGCAATATTATACTAGTTTTAAGCGATATTATCTGATTTTTCCAAGTTCTAACCAGGCTTTAAACTTTTATAGCTTTACATAGTAATAAATAAAACATATTTACTAATTTCATAATGATATTCAATTTTGCTAAAGCTTTGCATATTTTAATCAACAAACTTAAATGACTTTAAAGAGTTTGTCCATTAAAAAGCCGATCAATTTGAATTTATGATAAACCTCAAATGAATTTTACAATACAGGGAAAAAGTTCTTCCAAAATATGTTTTTTTATAAGCGTTTTGGATTTGAATATTTATAGGTCTTTAATAGTTTATAATTTAATAGTTAATTTGCTCTGGCCACCCGATAGGGCTAGGATAGAATAGGATGAAGCGTGGAGCTCGAAATATTTTTATATTATTTGAGGGCTCTGTAGTTTTTGCCTACATTTTTGTACTCTCAACTATTTTCTTACGTATATTTCCTCACGAAAGATTTTAGAGAAACATTTTAGAAAACGTGTTAAAATATTTTTTGTTGAATACCGCCACTTAACAAGCAATATACAAAGCAATATACAATATATAAGCAAATAACTGGGCTCAAAGTGGGGTGCGGAGTGTCTTAACACTAAGCTCCCTCTGCCTTTTCTGCCGTACGCAAGATACAGCGTGAAGCTGAAAAATTTCATTATAATAAGCGTACTTTGCATTTTCGGATACCCAAAAATATAATTGTTTCATTATTCTCGTCTTTAAGCTACTAATAAATGAATATTGTCAGATAAACTCCACTGTCGTTCCCAAATAATTTCAACATCAACAACAAGCATAGTGAAATCTAATTTATTGTTATTAATGTTGTTCAAAAGTTTATTTGATTTTGCGAATACTCTTGGAATTGAAGGGCTAAAACTTTCAGCTTTCAAATTTCCCAGTAAATATTTACTAAATAAATACATTAACGTTTAGAACTTATAAAATAGACAACTTCTAATTAGAGATATTAAAATTGAATTACATTCTGTTGTGTATAATTTTGTAAAGAAGGGAAAGTCAAAAGATAGACAAGTGTGGCAATGAGTTCCGTTAGACCACACGAAAAACGAAAATTGTTTGGAAAGGTAAGAAAGAAGTGTCTTAGCACTGGGTTCCCTCTGTCTAATTTGCTATTGGCAGAATAGAGTGATGCTGAAAACATATACATAAATACATTGTTGCGCCATTTAACACAGTACTTTCCGAGTGAAAGTAGAAGAAACAACAATGTTCCCTTACTTCACATTTATAACATTAGTACGATAATTATTTTCTAAAACAAATTCTCGTTTTTACTTTACAACACTTAATCAATAAGACAATTCTTGACAATAAAACAAAGGGATGGTTTCCAACGGACACGCGGTGATGAGTGAATGGAGTCATGCCACGGGACTATGGGCAATTGGAGGAAGGACCCGGTCCATTTATTAACACCCACGTGACAGTTGGTGTGAGGCAGCGCGGCATGTATACATATGCATGTCTGTAATTTGTAGAGAAAATGGTTTTTTGTTAGAGACTGTCTTTGTTTGAAGTTTAATTTTAAGTTAGTAAGCACTATTTATTTAGCTAATAAACATATTATATCGAGTCGCAGATTCTAATTTTTTTTTTATTAATTTTTAAATATTATGACGAAAATGACAAAATAAATGAAAAATACAGCAAACGCATATAAAAATGCACAAAATATTTATATAAATCTTTTTCAGTATGTATGTATATGCTTGTATAATTATTTAGACATTATCTTATCGTTGTCACTTTTCTTCGTCTTAAGATGCAATCATCATTTTAACTTTTTTCATTATTCAATTTAATATGTAATATTATTTTAATAAAAATTACAAAGTTCCACTTGGACTTTCGAAGCTGCCATTCATTGGTACCACCTGAATAAATTACGAGACATCAGCTATAATAAATGAATTTGTAACAACAACTGTTTGTCGGTCGCGTGCTTCCTATCATTACGTACTTACAAATCACTCTGATTATTAACGTTTGAGCTTAAAATAGGTTTTTGTATGTGTTTACATATTATTTTTTATAAAAGTAAAAGTTTAATAAAGGTATCATTATTTTTTTTAAATATTCTTTAATATTTCGTTTAATACAAACATTAATTTAAAAAAATATGTTTCATACGTATGATATAGTGGATGTGATAAGGACGATTGAGGGATATTAAGTTTTAAATTTTATATTTATTTTTCAGCGTAATGAAAAGCATTATTTATATATTATAGTCTCTTGTATAAAGACATACAGAGTTCACCCAATAGGGTCTCCACTATCATTATGCCACATAAAGTTTCTATAATTTTCAACTTAATTATTTTTCTTTTTTTTATTGTAATATCTATATTTATTTAAAATATCAATAATATCTTTAATAAGATAATATCGTTTGAACTTTTTCAAAATTATCTGTCTATTAAGTAAGCTGAAAAATTGCAAAAATGTGAGGATTTTGTCATAACAGCTACCTTAAAAAATAATGGAAAAAAACTCAACAGGCCTTTTTTTAATATAATAGAAGTGATTGACATTTAGATTGGTGAATTTAAAAAAAAGCTACATATGGGAAACCATTTTTTTTAAGTTAATGTTAAATAATTACAGAAAAATAAAATAATAGAGTAATATATAGTCAACCCTAACGCCTACCTAAGCTTATTCGTAGCAACAAAGACGTGACAAAAATTGCCACTTTTGTAGACTTACCACTTCATATAATAGATTTCGTCACGCGCCTCGCAAATAAGACCTGCTACAATGTCGAAAGTGTGTGTGGAGATGAAAAACGCAGTTTCTTGAGCCGCAATTTTATTTATGGTGTACATGGTAGTTTTTTTATAATATTTTCTCTATGGAAAAGACAAAGCAACCTAGAAAAAATACTAATTTGATCCACACAGGAAAAGAACCAGTGACCAATATTATTAATGAATGCACTTCAGCCAATAATATATTAAAGCTTAATAATTTACAGAGCAAATTAAAATTAATACAGATGAATACGTTACATCGTTGAAACGAATCTCAATCCAATTTGTTTATATACGGTCCAGTAATTAGTTTGAAGATCGAATACGTTCAAAGTGTTTGTGATACACGCAAAGGGTTAGGAATTCATTTGAAAATAAATATTATTACTTGTGGGTAGCTCAAAATTAATAAATATTTGAAATGTATATTTTTTGTTCATTGATACATATTTCTTTGGTGTTGATTAATTTTTTATAAAAAATGTATAAAAGTTATAAAATCCTGCTGTAAATGAGAATGTTTGTTTTGATGTATTGGATTTTGCTCATAGAACGTTTTGATATAGCTTATTTAGTATTAAACGTAGAACTTTAAGAATTTCCGTGTTTGGAATTAGGGCAGAAATCAGAGAACGTATTGTAATTTTTTTATTAGAGTAGGCAGAGGGAACCTGGGAACCTAGTGTTAAGATCACGTTCTGGAGGCATTGCGTCTTGAATAGTTCATCTACACTTCGCGTTCTGCCTCGTAACCAGAGCGAGGAAATGAAAATATTAAATATTTAATTTCCTCTTTCCTTTCATTTCCTTGAGCGGGAATCGAATCCACAACCTACAGCGTTTGCAGGTGCATGTTCGTGCCCCTGAGCCACTGGCCTCAGTATATTTATTATTTTAAACTAATATAAAAACTTATATAATTTTCATTTAATGAATCGAAAGTAAAGTAAAGTACCAACATAGTAGTATTGAAACAGGATGGACATAGAACGGCTGCGGTTTCACCGGAAGTTGATGGTATTGGCAAGGCGTTCCACGACATATGGAGGCAAACTATTACATATTGAACTTCGACTTACGTACAAGTTACGTACGCTATATTGAAATAGATATTATACTTGAGGATTTCAGAGTTTTTAATTATATAAGTGAATTATTGTTCCTGTTGTATACCGCACATAGCAGGGTAGGTAGAGGGTACCTGGGGAACTTCCATTCCCCATTTTCCGCTAAATTCTGGAGATATTGCATATTGAGTCGGGATTCAATGTTTTTTAGCCTACGACGGGAAATGAAAATATTAACCATTTCATTACTTCGAGTGAGAATCGAATCCACAACCATCGCTTTGAATCGACACCCACACGACTATATACATAATGACTAAGATTTGTTTTCTTTCACATTAAATACAAAGTTATACACATGTTCGTACATGTACATCAAAGCGCACCGTAGCGTAGTACGAAACAAAATTATTTTAAGAAAAGTTCCCAACTTCCCTACATCACGTTTATACTGAGATATTAAAATTATAAATTCGAAAGTTTCCAAGACGAGTGAGTGTTAGATGTTGAGATGTTTCGCGATTAACTCTATCGTGTAAGCGGATGTTTGGAATTCGCTACGAAAATTTGTTGGTAATTGTATGTTCCTATGTGCAGTTTCATCTTTAATCTGTTTTACCTGACATAGTGAGGCTAGTTGTGGCGCAGGGAACAAGCGTTTAAATTCGTAATAAGTAAGAATATAGAAAACTATTACCCATTGAAAATTAGGATTCAACGTGCGAACGTTATTTAAATATCTCAAGACGAAGAAGATTTTGCGCGAATATAAAAGAGTATTATTGAAAATTTTGAGAAGTAGTAGTAAGTATGTAAGAAAATTATTAGAGGATCTCCTGACGTAGCGGCACAGCGCTTGACTGCAAACACGAGGGTTGTTGGTTCTATTCTTACTCAGGGGAAGGAATAATTTTTCCCGCTCTGGTAAAATTCCAAAACGCTACGAGCTCCACCCCCCAACAATATAGCAATAACTCTAAGATTTAACGAAAAATAGGCAACGGAACACTCCATTTATCGCTAGAACACCCGAACTCTCCACCTACCCTGCTATATGTAGGATTCAGCGTAAAATTAAAAAAAAAATGTATAAGAACATAAAGAATTGAAAGTTAGGTTTCGTGTGAACGTGACCTAATCGGCGTCTAACGTATTCAACTAGGCATGGTTATTAAATAGCGAGCCATCTGCACGTACAGCCAAGATAGTGAAACGAAGAGAAAATGTTGAACCTATTTCGGCACCTAATATCAAGCGAATAAAGACTAAATTGCGATATCTTTAGTAATATTACAGCGTTTCCCGCCTGCATCATTGCCTAGCTAAATAGTTATTTAAATTCAACACTCGATCTTAATGAATATTATAGTGATTTTGAACAAGTTTAATGGTTTTAAATAAATGCTTTTTAATGTGTTATTATTATAGTTTATTTTATTGAAGTTGGTATTATTATGATATTTATATTTGAAGAAAGTTTAGAACTACAATAGTTGTATTTACAACTAGAGTTTGTAGAAGTTAATCTAGTAGTGGCATTGTAATGTATAGAAAATAATTATATAGAAATTAATTTAATAAATTATGTTTTTGAGAATATTGATTTTTTTTCTGAATTAGTATCGATTTTCTTATAAAACATTTATGTGAGTGACGGAACTTAACGCCGCGCTTTGTCTTGTTGTCAGAACGAGAAAATAACAATAAATAATTAATTGAAGCAAGAGTAAACTAAAAACATGAAAGATTAAATAAAATATAATAAACAATAATCTGCAAATTCTTTCTGGCTTCGAGCTGTATCCCGCACATAGCAGCGTAAGTAGAGGGAACCTTGAAACCTAGTCACTAAGACACTCCGTTCCCATGGAGACACTTCCGTTCGCCACTTCCAACTTTCTTCTAACTACCCTATAAAATACAAGAAACCAGCCAAAACATAAATATATCTACCTACGAATGCTAGAAATTGATATAACAACGTTGTTTTTCTATGTGCAAAATGCATTCATTCGTAATAGATGGTTTTGCGGTGTTATTGTACTTGCATTGTGTTGTGCTAAACGCAGAACGCTGCACACGTTGTGCCAGAAGATTGTGGCTCCCAAATTAATGTTTTGAGGTTTGGGAACGAGGCGCGGAAATCTGGGCTTGTTACTTCCTTTCATAGAATTTACTTTGAAACTACGAGTAAACTGAGGGTGCACGAGTACACAGCTCTAACAAAATGTTATGTACTATAATGTTTTAAATAAGTTTATGTGAATAAGCAGATTGTCTTATTTGTATTTAATATAAGTTAATGACGCGCTTTTGACTCTGCTAACAGTGTAGTTATAAGGAACCTAATATTAAGACATTCCGTTCCTCTTCTTCTTGTATTTTTAATGGCGGAAGTTAACGCCGCAATTTACAGAGTTACCGTTCAGTGCCAGTGTGAGAAAAATAGGTGTCTTAACACATTCTTTAAATTTTATGCAATGTTAAAGGATAATCCAATATTTTAATGTTTTTGCGTCTAATGTACATGAAAAACCAAGTGATTTTTGAAATATTTGGTTATATAACAATATATAACTGAAAACAAAATTAATAAAGAGACAAAAAAATCTTGGCCTAATTCAAACTAGCAACAGAACAATCCCAACAGAATCTGTAGACATTAAAACCACCTCATATCAAACTCTCCCACCGCACGAACTAGCTAAAGTGCATCAAATCCACTTCAGTAATGGTATGAAACACAAACAATTTGATTAAAAACTTTTGGAATGTTTAAACATCTGTACAAATAATACTTGGCTTAATTCATTCGAAAGAATTCGGGCGTTCGTGCTATTTATGTTTACATGGCCATTGTAATGAGTGCTAACGTCAATTAGTCGTGTTTGCCGTGCGAACTGGGTGTTAGGGAATTAAATTATAAGGTGAGGGTGTAAATGTGGGTACCAA
>FAPS01082229.1:0-10520 GCA_900068365.1 Heliconius elevatus bari
ACCTAAGCTTAGATCATAACAAATTGGAAAAGCTTCCAAAAGAATTTTATAAATTAATAGAATTGAGATGGCTTAGTATTTCACACAATATTCTCAAGAACATTGAACCTGAGTTTGGTGATTTAGTGATGTTGACATTTTTGGTAAGTTAAATAGTTTATTTATACATCATTCTAGTTTAATTATTAAAATACTATATTTTATGTTTAAATTAATGATTATTATAATTCAGGTATAATATATAGTTATATTTGAAATACAGGATTTGTCACATAATAAATTGTCAGTACTACCACCTGGAATGGGCTATTTGGTACGCTTAGTAGAGCTCAATTTATCTCATAATGAATTGACTGAGTTGCCTCCTGACATTGTTAATTTAAGAGGTAAGTTTATAAAATATGAATTGTTTTAAATACATTTTTTTCACTGTAGCTTCATGCTGTTTTCCATATACCAGGGGGCACATAATATTAATACATTGATTTCCCCGTACACTGCCCAATTTTCAAGATATTGTATGTTTAATGCCAGAACTTAGCGCCACAATTTGTCTTCTTACCAGAACAAGGAAATTAAGAAAAACACTCCTGAGTGGGAACAGCATTATATTTTTGTCATTAACCTTAATGTAGTAATAATCAATCTTTTTTATTAGACTTAAAAAAGCTAAACATAAACAACAACAATTTAAAGAAACTACCTCCCTTGGGTGAGCTAAGAAAAATGGAAATAATGGATGCCAATCACAATGATATTGGGGAGCTCCCTGATTTCTATGGTTGTACAGCTTTGAAAGAAATATACTTGGCAAATAACTTTATAAAGGTAAGCTATTCTTTTACGGATTGTACTAATATATATTTTTTAAAATGTGTATTTTTTTAAAGTATTTGGTTATTGGTGAGTGTGTAGGTACTTTACCTTGAATAAGGAGACACTTCATTCTCACTTTCTGCTTTAATTCATGACATTGTCATCAAAGACAGACTTTGTATTTGCAAAATGTACATCATACATTCATTGTGTCTTGCTGCGCCACAAGGGCTTTATTTAAATATTCAATATATTTGCCAGCCAATATATACAAACATACATATTATTAAAGTGTTTGTAAAGAACCATAAATCTGCATTATCTTACTTGATAATATATTCTTCCAATTTTTATTATTGTAATCTTTTATATCAATTTTTGTAGGAAATAACAGAGGAGTTTTGTGACCAAATGCAACACTTGAATGTGCTTAACATAAGAGACAATAAATTGGAAATCTTGCCTGAAAACATATCACTACTGCAGAAACTTAAGAGATTTGATTTATCTAATAATAATTTGAATAAGTAAGTATTTGAATTATGAAGCTATTTCTGTTAGATTTTAAAGTTAAAGTTTTTCAGAGAACATAATATACATATAAATAGCATTCTGTCTTGGCAAATGTTAATTTTTCAGCAATTATCTTTGGGTAGCAGGAATTTGTGAAAATCTCCCTACATAGATAAGTTTTAAAAAGCGTATAAGAATTTCGAGGCAGCATGATGTGACTTGATGAGAATGTTAAGTGAGAATGCTTGGACGATTACAAAGAGGCGTGGATTCTAATTCAGCTTTATTATATTTTTATAGGTTTTCTTAAAAAGTATTTCGCTTATATTTTTTAAATAGCATTTTACTCGTTTAGAAGATGGGCGGTTTAGGCAAAGGGAACCCAGGAACCTAGTCTAAAGACACTCCATTCCCATTAAGACAACCATTCCTCATTTTCCGCTGAATTCTGAAGCACTGCATGTTGGAACTCAGTGTTACCATAGCGAGAAAATGAAAATATTTTATTTCCCATAGTGGGAATCGAATCCAGAGCCGATCCCAATCCTAATATGTGTATTTGTTATTTCTCGTAAATATGATATCTAAACAAATGATATTATTAAAATTAAAAACGATTCATCAATCACTAACCACAAGATATTTTAATAACACATATGCCACTAAAACATCTCAGATTACCAAAGAACCTTGGACTACTGTCTCAATTACAAAGTATAAGTATGGAAGGAAACAAGCTATCGTTTGTACGCCAGGACATAATAAAAGGGGGAACTGATCGCATGATGAAGTACCTGCGTGATCGTATCACCGAGGAAGTTGTTTGCGATGCACGCCTCAATGAAGACAATTGGCCTGATAAGTATGGGTTGTTTTTTTGTTTTTGTATACCTACACTTGCTTTTTGTATCCTGTATCTAGTTCTATACTAAAATTATGAAGTTGTAGAGTTTGTTTGGTCGGATGCGCTAATCTCGGAAACGATTGTGTTCAGTGGCGGAATTCAACGCCCTGCTTTATCTCTGCTATTCAGAGATAATGGAAATATATAAATATTGCATAACCCCTAGTCGTAATCGAACCTACAACCGTCGTATTTACAGTCACACCCTTGTGCCAACGGACCATGACATCCTCGGTAATTATTTATTTTAATAATAATTTATAGGTACACAATGAAGAAAAGTCAATCTTTAATGGTGCCATCTAAAAATCTGACGACGGTACCAGAGGACGTATTCTCCGCGGCCGCCGAAGCTGAAGTGCATATAGTGGATATATCTAAAAATAAACTGAATGCTGTCCCCAGTGGGTGAGTCAAGTCACATTTTCGTTTGCCTTGTCTTTTCTAAAATTAAAATGCAAGGGAAAGTTTCCCAAGGCATAATAGTATAAATTGTTTCTTAGATAAGCATAGAAATAGGTTAAGACAAAGAAATAAGAAATTGAAAAAACATTGTTTTGGGTTCTATTAAATATAAATTCTCATATCTTCTCTATATAGACAACATTAAATTACTTTAATGTGATCATTTATTTTCCAGAATCCATTTTGTGAAAGAAACTTTGACACAATTAATATTATCGTCTAATTGTATCGAGAATGTTCCATCAGAAATAAATTTGTGCAAGCATTTGCAATTTATAGATCTGGGAAAAAACAGTCTTTTGGATCTGCCCATTGAATTAGGCGATTTGAAGAATTTGAGAGAACTAGTCATATCCAATAATAAGTATGTAACCTTTTTGTAACTTCATGTTTCAGGAGATACGTTTTGTATTTTTTATTTGTAATTTAAGTAATTTATCTCTAAGTGAGATCTCTACTAGAAACCCAAACTCCAATGTAGGAGATATTAATTATATAGGCACAACAACCTCGGTCTCTGCCGTCCTGCTTTATGCAGGATTCAGCGTGAAGCTAAAAACTATAATATCTCTAAAGAAGGCTCTTTTGAGATGCGACAAGATCGCTTTCCGGCGTCGATATACATATGCGTATATATAAAGTTAAAAACACATTATTTTTAGATTTACAAAAATCCCCCGATGTGTATACAAACTGGAAAACCTAGAAATATTGTTGGCAGCGGAGAATCAAATATCGGAAATAAACGTGTCATCAGATGCCCTCGCCAAGCTGAAGAGGCTCGCCGTACTCGACTTGGCCAACAACAGCATAATAACTGTGCCACCGGAACTTGGCAATTTTACACATTTGAGGTAAATACAAGTGCAATACTGTCGACAAGACGTGACCGCCCTACAATTAGCAGGAGATGCGAAGATTTGATTTTAGATTTTTTTTTATTTTTCATTATTTTCTTGCCAAGTGAACAATGTGTGAATGGGCGGCCACAACTCGTCGACCGTACTGTAGATATAGACTGTAGGTCGAGAGGATAAATCTGTCGGACAGTATAGATGAGCCTTAATGATCATGCTAAGCTGTTTTTGTATATTTCAATTAATTGATTTTCATACAATGGCCGTGGTTTCAATTTCCACGAATATTTTTATTTTTAACCGATTTCAATGAAAGGAGGAGGTTCACAATTCGACTGTATTTTTTTCATGCTCAGAACTTTTCACTGGATTATTTGAAAGCTGGTGCTTCCCGTGTGGTTTCATTTCAAAATTACGTTGATTACACGTTAACAAAATCATAACTTTTGCGACATCTTATTTAAAAAAAAATCTGTTATAATTTAGTAATTCCTAGGTGTACAATTGTAAAATCTGTGAAGTTGCATGAAAGGGGGTCTCAAAAAGACAAACTGTAAATTATGGATGTGTAAAATAAGTGAAAACAATATTGGTAGAATGTGTTTATCCATCGGTTTCATTAATTAATTAACTTTTTTTTTAAATATTTGTTGTTTATGCAAAAATAATTGTTGTTGTTTTACCAAAGTAGAATAAATTAGTAGTTATTTTTCAGCAGTGTATGCAAAGGAAAACTAGTACTAATACCGTCCTTACCGTCCAAGCACCCAATTTTGAAACATTGCGTGTTAAGTGGCGGGTTTCAATGCAGCGCTTTGTATTTCTTACATAAGCGAAGAAATGAAAATAAAATTCATTACTCTGAGTGAGAACCAAACCCACAGCATATTCACATTTACAGTACAGTTGTGCCCTTTCACCACGACTGGTCTCAATCTTTTTTAGGATGTAATTATTTATTAACATTTCAGATCACTAGAATTAATGGGCAACTGCTTCCGTCAACCTCGACACGCAATCCTTGAGAAGGGCACGGCGTCCATCTTGTCTTACCTCAGGGACAGGATACCTACTTAACGAAAACTCAATAACATTTAGGCCGGATCCACACTATAGTGCCGATCATGATTCTCTCGACCCGATCTCATTCTGTTAAAATATTTTTATATGAGAAACAATGAGAGCATTCTTACTATCGTTTCTGGTCAAGTTCCGGTCCTATCATGAATATAAGAATATTTCTCATGCAAGAATATGTGGTCGGATCGAGAACGAACCGTGATTGATACTATAGTGTGAATTCACCCTTATCCACCTTGATTAAGGCTGACTATATTTTATATATTGCCTAACATTGCAAATATATCACATAAAATTTCTGAACTTTGAAATTTAATTATACGCTTTTTTGCCGCCTTCGCCGTCGTCATGCAGTGTGTGACAGTAAACGCGACGTTGTGGGTTCGATTCTCAATCGGGGGAATAAATTATTTAATATTTTCACTTCTTCGATTTGTTAATGAGACAAAGACATTAAGTTCCAACACTCGACATGCAATGAGTGTTTTAAGCTAAATAAAGTTAATGAATCGTTCAGAGAATATGGTCGGCCTTATCCTCACTTACATATCGAAAAATAAATATCCTCTTTGCTTTTGAATGTAAAGCTTTTGAAGCTTTTGAATTTAAAGCTTTAAACATTGGCAACTACTCTTTTTATTTTTAAATTAAGTCAGTAAGTAAGTCTATGTCATTATAATAGATTTGATTATTCTAAAGACTACTGAAAAAAATTTATCACAATAAAGTAAACATGTCTGTATTTCTTTCAATTTTTTCTCCAGAATAATCAAATTATATGTTATGATAAATATAATTAGGCTTTCATTTTTAATTAATAAAATTGCCAAACCATTATTATTAGAAAAGGCTCAATTTTACCAATTGTGTATGGAAGTTCTTTTCTTTGCTTAAAATATTATTATTCTTAATTTTTTGGCCAATAAAAAAAATACTATACTTGTAAAACCAAAGGTAAATTCGCCAAATTTTGTTTTATGTACCTGATACCACCGCATATTAAACGAAAAATTACTTTTTTTTACAAAAAAATATTTTTTTTGTTTATTTTATTTATATTTTGTTGATATTTTGTTGTTATTTTTAAATTATTTGTTATTTACTATTTAACCTAAAAATGAAAACATACTATTTTGTATTGGAATGTAAATTAGTTATAAGATTTTTTCTAAATTACTAATTGTGTTTATCTGTTGATCTATCTAAGTATATTATTGCCAAATGTTGCGTGCTAGCAAAACGTATTGTAGAAAGCTTTTGTGATTTGGAATATGTTATATATTCGCGCGGTTCACTCGCGGCTTTGCCCGCTTGAACTACAAATTTTGTCATACAAAATATTTTTAATTGATATAATTTTACAATTTATGAAACGAATTGAAATAAAACAATCACAAAATGTTAATAGAATTTTACTAAAAGATAATAGTGAAAACTACATTTAAACCTATAATGCAATGCATATTTTTATTTATTTATTACAATTATACCTTATTGTATTTTGCTTATACAGGTTTTTAAAGAATCGTTTCAAGAGTTAAATGCAGCAAAATACCATTATTATTGAACTTGCTAAAACTTAGCTTTCAGTGTATAAATATAGTCTTAATAAAATTATAATACTATTAAGACATGAAAATAATTCAGATTAGTAAACAAATAATAATGTAGCTATAGCGGGCGAAACTGCGAGCGTGTCGCTAGTATATAATATATTCCAAATATGGCAATTGCATAATTTGCTATTTTTGATAAAATTATCTTGAGATAATGATAAATAATTATACAAAATATTTCTCATATCAAATAACTTGTTGAAATTTAAATATACGCTGTTGATGCTTTATTTATAAACGGCCCAACGAGTTGTGACATGTGTGAAGACAGGCACGAGTCAGATTCACATGTACAGTCGCGAGCATAATATTCAATATGCGGACGTTCGGTGTCACGTTGTGTCACATACGAAATTTGTGACTTACTACGCAGTCACAAATTGCGTCGCGCTTGACTGTACTTTTGATTTTGGTAGAGACCTCTCATCGCGTCCCTTTCGTCCTCATCCTCATCTAAAATACGATGAAATATCATAACACGTTTGGCGGACTATAATATTATATAGTTTTTGCGGTTAATAAAGTTACCAGTTTAAAATTTTAAAGGTATAAATTTGCTATGAAAATTAATGTTAAATGCTCAAGCGACAGTATTAGGCAATCATAATAATTAGAACGTAAAGTACGGAACTGAGAAGTTAATTTATTTTGAATCATGATATAACAAATCTTTTTTTTTTCATTTTTAGATAAAGAAAGAAAGAAAATCTATCAATTCGATTTTTTAATTCATATTTATATGTTAGTGGGAAGCCAAATCCCAATTCAAATAGTTTGACCAAAGTGATGTTATATAATGATGTATCATAAAATTAATAACATAACATATTGTTAAAAGAAATCAATATAATAAATATACTTATCTATTATAATTTGTTTTTGATGAACAAAAGGAATAAATACAGATTTTTTTCAAGTTTTGCCACGAATATGTATGTTATGTTCAACTAATCATGTCAAAAATAAAGTATTATTTTTAAAAAGATTTTTGGCTATATGGATATTATTATTAAATAATTTATAAGTATATTTTAGAGTATATTTTGGATAATATTTCATATCCATATATAAATTAAAACTGCATGTAAGCTTACATAGTTATATAGTTTTTATTTATAATAAAATGTACTTGTAAAACTTATATTTGCAATGTGTTACGTTTTCTCTGAACTAGTTATTCTGGCCTTTTGATTCTTCTTTTTTTTTACAGTATTTCAATTACCTATTGATTATTTGAATTGTAAGCTTTTCATAAAATACTTTGTGAAAATATATAGACATTGATTTTTTATATATATATTTTCTAAGTAATATGTATACGTACTGCGCTATTAGCTAGTTTGAGTATTACTAGAAGTGGTTATTTTTATGCACATATATAGTTTTCAGCTAGCGTACACAGTACCTTAATCAGTTATTTCTTTATATGAACAAATAAATCTAAATATCCATTCAAAGAGCAGTTGTACCAGTAACGAATATATCATATGTGATTGTTAATTGTGATTTCGGCACAATCAAATTATCAATTCTTAATATTTAATTGTCCATTGCAATTAAAATTTATCCACCTCTGGTATACACTATACTACTTATAGTGCACTTTCGGATCGGTGGATCGACTTTGTTTTTTTTTTATTTGAAAGCTGATGTTTGCTTGTGGTCCCATTTTAATGGTCCAACAATGCCATAGATGAAAAAATCATATAATATTAATTAAATTTGACTCGGTAATTAATTTGTTATATACCTTTATGACAATATTATAGAAGAAGTAGAGAAGTAGTGTGCAATGCGTTTTTAATATAGCTTTTAATATATTTCAACAATTATATACGATTTTTTTTATATTACATTGAAGTATTAGTGGTATAATAATAAAGGAGTAATGATGATAAAGATAAACCCTTACTTTTGGGTTTGAAGAATTCTAATGAATGATAGAATGTTAATATTATTAATTTCATAATTTGTAAATATTAATTTAAAATCGAGAATATTTATTTAAAATCGTAGTTTTTTTTGTTTATTCATTTCAGTTCAGGCAATCTGAATATGAATTATATTCGAGTATATTAATAGTACTCCATTGCCATTAGTTTGAGTTGCTGTGATTGTTAAGCTTAAACTTTTTTGTCACCTTGACTCTTTCTGCTCACTTCTCCCTTTCCGTCCGACTATTTATTGGTGGACATACAAGTTTGCAATTTCCTCTTGCGAGTTTAACGTAGTCCTTAATCGGACCGCTCCCCTCGCGGTGGACACCCGGCTTAACGTCTGTGTAACATAAGTTTCATATAATTTACTTTTTTTAAGGAACTTTTTACTTATAATTTTAGTATATTTCTCTTATTTTTGATGAAAACTATCATACATTCCTTCTCAGTAGAGGTAAATATCGTCGGCGTCAGTGCAGGACCGTCTTAAATGCAAATTTTAATAAATGTAGTTGGTGAAGTATCTATCAAGTGGTGTAATGATAAATTATCTTGTGAGCACGCTGGGTCGATACGACTTTTCTTTAAAAAATCACATCACTTTTAAACCAGTTTTTATTGTTTGTTGTAAAAAACATATTTTTGCTATTAGAAGGTCCTGCATTGATGCCGACGATATGTATGATATATATGTAAACATAATATATATAAAATAAAAATATATTGCCTCCAGTATCTATACTATAGCAAACAAAATTGCAATAATAATTAATCCATTATTTCATAATCAAAAACTTAAAACTGTATCTATAAAATAATTGTAATTGTTACAAAGACACAATAATTATGTTACTTAAAATAACGTAATTTAATTATTAAAAAAGTCATAAATTGAAATGTTTTTTTACATTTCAATTTATGATTTTTTTACCAATTATAATAGAAGTTCAGATAAAATATAAATAGATACCTATAAGCATAGCACGGTGTTGAGTTACGCCACCCAACATACAATGCGAAATTCGGTGGAAAGTGACCTCTGCCTACTCAGCTATACAACATGAAACTAGATACTTATATAGAAGATTATAAATAAATACATATTATTTTAATTTTAAAAATAAATCTGTAAAAATTACTTCCATGGAAGGGTTCGAATAATGATATATATTTTTTCTTAATACAGAATTCTAAATGTGTGTATTGTTTGATGATATAAAAATGTTTATTTAACACTTGCCTTAAAAATAGTTCAAGTATTTTGTAATATTAGTCTAGTTATCTGATGCACTGCTTAGCCATTTCGCCCGCACTGAAGCAGCATTTTGCCATTGTTAATTTTTCTGTGACATTTTCGTGTGATACCTACGTTTTGAATTGTGATAAACGCACAATAAATGAAATTAAATATATTTCTTTTTTTATTAAACCTTATTTTTTTCATAAATTAATGTTATTACGTTGTTGTAGGTTCAAAATCCATCTGAAGAAATAAAATTTAATTTATTGACAAGTCTTGTTATTTTTAGGTTTCAACACGTCAAGAGGTGAAAACGGAATTTATCGTATCACTTGTCCGTCTATCAAGACCATTTATCTCGAGATCGCGTGGAGGTATCAAGCTGAAATTAATCAAGTTAGTGGTCCCTTGCAACATATAAGTCAACACAATCAAAAGATACGAGCATTTAAGTATGTAATCAAAGTCGGGCAGGGACCCGTAGACCTACAATTGAAATTTAGCATAAATTGAGAACTTTCGATAAAAATTAAGAAAAAAAATGCGAGAAGTCAAAATTTATAGGCATTTCACAGAAACGAATCATTACAAGTTGTAAAATTTATCAACTTTTATAAGTTGTAGGAACTTCCCGTTGATCTATAATTCTTGAAATTGGTACGGAAGCCTCGGTAGGCGAGCGTAGGCGAGCATATGGCATTTTAAGGAGGGATTAGCTTTCTGTTAATCCCCCCTTAACATGCCATATGCAATACTTTTTTTTCTTTTAAATATTTGTGTTATTATATTCTAGGTATATGGGTACTTGATGATAAATCCATTTACAGGATACTCGTATATAAATTAGAGTACCTTCCTATTTCGTAACAAACGACAGCGGATATCCAAATTGAGTAACACAATTAAATGATATTCTAATAACGCAGTTCTATAGAACAATTTTAATACAATAAAATGAGTCACAAGAAAACGCTGCAACTTAACTACAAAGTGTATGACATAAACTATCGTAATATTACGTATATTTATAGCGGCATAAAAATATATTTCTAGAATTTCTTTAAAAAAAATTGAAGATTTTTCCATAATTGT
>FAPS01082966.1:0-10429 GCA_900068365.1 Heliconius elevatus bari
ATTCACCCCTAAATACGCAAGCCCCCCCTAAAAACTGCGCGCGTCCGCTAGTAAAACTACGTAACAGTATGATTATGTTCATTATATAAATATACCACGACGTCGTCAATAGTCAAAATATTCGCTTTACATCCTACGCTAGTGCGAGCGGAGCATCTCCAGCGTATCTTTGAAGATCTACGGGCGGAGTACCCTTTGGAGAAACTGAAGCTCCCCATTAGTAACATGGGATTCCCTTGCCTTGATTTCTTGATCGTGTATGGGGGTATATCTGTAAGAGAATTTTAATGTTTAATACTCTATACTTCAATAATTATTTTTTGGTATAATTATGGTACCTTTGTATCCTAATGAACTTAAAGGTAAGTAAGGCTAGGTGTATTTTTAATATGCTATAATTACGTCGATTTGACAATCTTGGAAACTGAAATTCCCCGTGTAATTCCAGCTTAATTGACAATTCAATAATATGGTATCATCGAACTGATCTGTTGACGGACGGATGGTGAATCAGGTTGTGACCTGAATAATGGAACTCTTTAGACTTTAGAGTTTAGAGGTTACTCTTCATATTCTAAAGCATTAGTGGCGTTTGGTGGAGACTATATATTTATTAGTTTTTTTAAATTATACTGTACATATACATATTATTTCTTTTAATATATTATAGTTTAAAATTAGTAATTTGAAACATAGGGAACAAAATAACAATATTTCATCGTTTTATAAAGAACTCTATATTAACTCTACTAATTTTAGTACTAATACAACGTCTTTAAAATATTAATAAAAATAATTCCTTTATTAATAAAATTGATTGATTAAATCCGAAAATTGTACAATAAAGTAAATATTGCATTTCTTTTGCATGCTGTATTTCATTATTAGAGAAATGAAAATATGAAAACAATAAAAACACACTTTTATCATTAAACAAACTTTCGGCTTTCGAAAGTTTAATATTACTAATACTAGAGATTAATAGTGATTTTATTTATTTTCAATATCTTTCCTTCCGCTTCTCGTGGTTATGCTCTCCCGTAACTTTAACAATCTTATCGTTGATAGTATGCAAACGCGCCCTGCACCCGTGTATGGCTTGCGTAGAACATATCCACCTTCCTTTGATAGAGCCTTTGTTATAGTTAGTTACACGAGAATAAGTATAACCCATTAGGCTTATCATGGTGTTCCCTTTTACAGACTTGACGAATTTTGCTGTAAATCATAAAATAACATTTACAGATTTTGATAGAAAATATAATTATAAGTTTATCTTTGTGAACTCAAAATCTTGTCTTCTAAATAAGGTCTCAGAATATACATACTACATTTTTATTTAATTATCTTATATATATTATAGCAGGGAAAAGAAATAAAACAACAATATTTGGAAAGAAAAATTTAATTTATTATATAATTAAATAATGTTACATGATGCTCTAGCGCAAGAACGTTTACAACTAGCCTTACTAAACACTAGAAATACCTACTAAAACTTTAGCTTACAAATATTTTATTGAATGAAGCAAAGAAAAATACATCGTTAAATTTTACCATCTAGCATGTACCATACATAGATTAAAAATTACCTAAACAATAAATCCAATTACGTCTAATTTAGCTAAGAAATAACCTTAAAAAACCTAAATCTGAGATTCTACGCGATTTCCCACCAAGATCGAACTTTTGTGTTAAACCACTTTCATTCTCAGAGTGCAATGTTTAATTTATTCATACTATATTATCATCCTTTAACCCTTAAATTAGATTCATGCAAATCGTGATTACAATACAAAATGACAATACAAAAAAAATTACACACTAAAATATATAACTACTGCGTCTTTGGAAAAGACATGAAATTAACGGAGCTATTGGGAAAATGGTTGTGATTGTTATTAATCAACACCACTTTATCATCTATAGTGTACAGCTTCGCGGTGCAGCGTGACAATCTCCTGGTGGAACAGACCCATCTGGTCTTGGCTTCGTATGGTCGCCTCTTGTCCCTCGTCTGAGTAAACCTGTAGCCGTCAACCATCGCCATCACGTTACCACGACCCGATGTGAGGAAATAAACTGAAACAATAACTTTATATTAGTTAAGGCTCTAGTAATGTATCAGTTTTTCTTATTCTAATAACTATAACTAGATATATCTATTATATGTACAAGTAATTAAACTTAAACTAAATTCGTTTTGGGATTTTTAATAATGTCGAAATGAAATAAAAAGAATAGTAATTTTTAGTAAATTTTATATAATAATAATAAAAAAAATTAGGTGCACTAGCAGTGATAATTTAAATCTGCTGCATTCATTCATAGCCAACACTTTCTGTTTTATATAAAAAATAAGAAGAACTAAAAGATATTTATTTACTCATAATTTTTTTTTAAAAATGAAGAAATTTCTGATGATTAGAACTGGGATGGTGGTTATGCTCGTTCTTTATACTAATAATGGTATCTTCAACGGTATAAATGACCGCTCTACATCCTCTACAGAAGTGTGTTGAACAAACCCATCTCTTTTTAATGTCAGGACCAGAAAATCTCTTTTTGTGGTAAAAAGTGTATCCTTCTAAACAAATAAGGGTCTTCCCCCGTTGTGAAGCGACGAATGTTGCTGTAAAATATTATATAAGTATGTTAAAAATGTTCCACAGCCTTTACCAATTTCATAAAAAAAAATAAAAAAAAAAGATCATGTAACCTTTTAAATGACAAATACCTATATTATTTTTATTTTTCGTAGCGATCTCGTTAAATAAAAATAAAGAAACATTATATCTATTAACAGATACTATGTTATATTTTTTTTTATATTTATTAGTATAATAAATATATAATAATATAACATTATATCTTGGTTAAGAAGAACCCATCAATTGACGGCAAAAATAGCGTGACTAGTACCATATAAAAGTGTGTTTCTATTTGGTTAGATGAAACGCAGCGTTGTGCACCGCACGCAAACGCGCGATATCTCCAAGACTAATGGAGAAAATCGATTAAAATAGACATAAAATTCTCAATATCTACAACCAAAAGATGTAAAATCTTAACTTCAATAACATGGAGTATTTGACTACGATCAAATATTTCCTACGTACTTTCAAATGGACCTGGCTCATGGTTGTAAACGCTATATAAGAAAACAATTTCATTAAAAACCGTATTCGGAACAATGCGGTCAGAATTGCTGAAAATGTAATCGTTTATTAGAATATTTTATAATAGTCAATAATTTATTATCTCATCACGAGGCATTCATGATAGCAGGGCAGTCAAAGAGAACGTAGAGTCAAGATATTCTGTTCTCCACCAACCGCCCATCTTAAAATTATAATGTGTGTTCATCTTACATAAAAAAGATCCAGAAGAATCGTAACAACATACGCAAAGTAATAAATGTTGGAAGCAAAGGAAAGAAGGAAGTGTTCAATAATCCACCAGGAATATCATAACGATGGTGATAAAGCTACAAAATAGATATTTAATTTATTATAATTATTAGACATTTAATTTATTATAAATTTATTAGTTTATTTCTTTTCATGATTATGCTTATTGTAAATAGCGACAATTTTGTTATCTACAACATGCAGAAAAGCCTTGCAATATTTGTTTTGGGTGCAACACCATCTCTTCTTATTAGATTTATAATTTCCCGGTTTCAGATAAAACGTGTTTTCATCAACTTTTATATTGACTTTGCCTTTTTTCGTTTTTACTAACATCACTGGAATAGATAAGAAAAAATAAAGACAAAACAAAACAGGATTTTGAGCATCTACCTCTAAAAACACATGTACATGTATTACTGCTAATACTTCTTAAATTACTTAAAATAATGGAACGTCAGACTTTGTGTTATATTTTTTATTTTTACAATTCTTATATTTTTTATTTTTACAATATTTTTTATACTTTCGTAACATTATATGTTGCCTTACAAAAAGAAATCAATCAATTGGATAACGAACAAAACGAGACAACGAACAAACATACATTATTGTAACATTATTTATTTTTCAATAAAGTGACAAAAAAAATTAAGGATAGCATGTTGGCATACGTAGCACTTCCTTCAGCTAGACGGTATGACAAGTGATAATAATGATGGTGATGATGATAATCAACACGCAAAGCAGAGTACCGAGTGCGTCAACACTATGTTCTCTTTGCCTTCCCTGCTATATTCGGGGAAAGCATGAAGCTTAAAGAAAGTTAAAACACTATTAAACACAATAAAACACTGTGACACATGATGAAATACTGTACAATATTTCCATTTCCACGCTACCAGAGCGAGGAAATGGAAATCTTATTTAATTTCCTCGCCCTAGTAACGAGGTAGAGCGCGGCGCGCCGCCACTCGACACGAGATTGCCACGAGCAATGCCTCGAGACTTCGGCGAAAAGTGGGGATAAGAAATATTTTAATGGGAACGGAATTTCTTAACACTAGGTTCCCAAATTCCCTTTGTCAACTATTTGCGGGATATGCGACGATTATAAAACAAACAAATAAATAAAAAAAAATTTAATAAAAATAAAAGGACTTTCACATAATACACTATTAACAAGAACCATTTAAAATATTATTTATTCAGGTACATTTAAGTTTATTACAACAATTTTTAAAAACACAACATGCATGTATGTAGATATGCTGACGTTAGAACACCACAGATGCATCAAATTATAATATTTGACATCTTAAATATTATTACATTCAAATATTTGAAGAAAATGTCTGACAATTTCAAATATTTAAAAATTATTAGACTTTTGCTGCGAATTCTGTTTTTAGCATCAAAAATAGATTGCAAAAACTTTTGAATTCTATGGCAATTATCTATCTATAGGTAATCGCAGTGAATCCCGCGAATGTTTCTTTTTTTATGGGGGCTATTTTCTATTATTTATATATATGTCTTTCACAACATTTAATAATACACCAAGACAACAATATTGTTTTGCTAACATCAAATTCGTATTATGGGATTAACACCTTAGCTCGAAAACACTTCATTCACTCATTGCAATTTGAATATGAAGTGACTAGGATAGAACCTTCTACTATTGTGTATATATTAACTTTACATAGAGCACACTTAAAAGCTAATATTAACAACATTTAGTGGTTTAATGGTGATCTATATAAACATGGACGAATAAGTTATATTCATATATTACTTTATATTATGGTTTTCACTTGTGTAACATCGAATTCAATATTATTTCACAATTTACTATTAACATAGAAATATGTAAATGAAATATGCATGTGGCGCAGCGGCACAAGGGTGTGACTGTAACGCGACGGTTATGGGTTCAATCCCCTTTGAATAAAAACGAATCAACCACCAAGATTTGTCTAATGATTATGCGTATTTTTAACGTTTACAATTTCATTGTCGATAGTGTAGATGCTTGCATTGCACCCTTTAAAGACATGGGTGGCGCAAACCCAGCGCTGAGTGAACTTGCTCATTGACGTTCTACGGCTGAACAAGTAACCTTCCACTTTCAGCATGGTACGACCGGTTTTCTTGGATTCGATGAACTCGCATACCACTGAAAATATAAAATAATATATTAATATTCTATTCAAATTAAAGTTTTTATTATATTGATATTTAATTTAATGTAAAATATATAAAAGGAGGTAAAATATTATTTCTTAATCAGCCATGTACATGTAATAAACTTCTATCTATCCTAATATATCTATTATTAATATGTGACTTTGCAGAACATAGAATATAACATTTTCACAGTTCGTCAATAAGATCTTCATCAATAAGGCCAGTATGGAGCACTGCTACCACCGCCTAAACAATAACCATCGCTTCCACCACCATTACGGCGACAGTAGATTAATTTCAAAGTTAAGTTAGTTAGAGAAACTCCAAGTATACGATACTCCAAGTCCAAATACCAGGTTTTAAGTTCCAGACATTGCTAAGAAGTTTTGTGTCTTTATAAAAATAAATACTTTTATTATAAGTAAAGATTTTATTACAAAATCAGTTCAAAATATCTAAAATTCAGCTGCATCTATAAATATACAAATAAATCATCATTATCATCATCATCATCTTAGAGTGATCTCAGATCACTCTAAGATTTTCTATTTTCTACGTCTCACTCTTAGAACAAAAGTGACCTAACTCAATTTTTTTCTAGTATTTTCGAGATTTTCACCACGACGCGACAGCCTTAGCATTTGCAATTATTGCATTGAAATAACCTAGTTAGGGCTAATAGTCAGTCTCTATCTATTTAAGTGCTATTCGTGGGTTCAATTTTATGCAAGTCTAATAATACTGTCAGTTGTGAGATGAACGTTTGTTTTTTCTAATAGCTAATCTCATACTCATTCAAACGATCTTGTGCCTAAATAATAATTCCTATACTTTTACTTTTTAAAACAGCAGTTCACAGACTTCTTAACTTATATAAATAAGCATACGGGGTACATAATTATTATGTATTTAAAAAGTACTATTTTCTGGAGGTAGCGAACATTTCAATCTATGGAGACTTGTATATATTGTTTTTATTTAATTTATTTATATTTACTGTTTTCAAAAAAACTGTAAAGTTATATAACCAAAAGTCTTCATTCACACAATTTTTGTATGATCTGAAGTAAAATTAATTTAATCATGGTAATGATTATTATTTATCCGTATAATTTCGTTGTCATACGTGTGGACGACAGCACGACAGTGTTTGTTGTTGTGAGTGGAACAAACCCATCTTGTTTTGGTACCGGAAACACTTTGCGCACAAAATGTAAATCCATTAATACTTAGTAAAGATTTTCCGCGCCGTGATTTTACATATCTTACTGAAAACAAACAAAAACAATGATTAAATACAGAAAAACAAACGTTTATTGTAAAAAATGTTATTGTTTGTTGTTTAATATATAATTATATAAATATAATTTAAATTTGTCGTCCATTTGAAAAAAAATTCTTTGAACTCACTATCTTCGATCGCGTCATACAATAGGACCTATAACTTTGATTGTAGCTTATGTAGATAATAATTTATACATTCTACTTTGTGTGTTAGTGCTCAACTGGCACGCTCAGAACGCCATAAACAAAGAAAAAACAGAACTTAATTTCAAAGTTATGTTAGGTAGAAAAAGGAGCTCGGACAATGGTATACGATACTCCAAGTCCAAATGTCAGGTTTCAAATTCCAGAGACTGCTAAAAAGTTTTATTTCTTTATTAAAACAAATACTCTTATTATAAGTAATGATTTTATTACAAAATCAATACAAAATATCTAAAATACAGCTGCATCTATAAATATACAAATAATCATAATATTATCTATAACTAATATTTACCTATGATCACTCTAAGATTTTCTATTTTCTACGTTACACTCTTAGAACAAAAGTGACCTAACTCAAAAATTTTCGAGTATTTTTGAGAGTATCGCCACGACGCGACGGCCTCAGCTCTTGAAATTATCGTATTGAAATAACTTATTTAGGGCTAATAGTCAGTCTCTATCTATTTAAGCGCTATTTCTAGGTTCAATTTTATACAAGTCTAATTGTACTATCATTTGTGAGATGAACGTTCGATTTTTTTCTAAAAGCTAAATTCGTAGGCTCATTCAAACGATCTTGTGTCTAAATAATAATTCCTAATAATAGTTTTATTTTTTAAAACAGCAGTTCACAGAATTCTTAACTTAAATAAATAAGCATACGAGGTACACAATTACTATGTATTTAAAAAATATTATTTTCTGGAGGTAGCGAACATTTTAATCTATGGAGACTTGTAGTAGTTTATATTGTTTTTATTTTCTTTATTTATATACACTGTTTTCAGACTTGTAGTAGTTTATATTGTTTTTGTTTTATTTATTTATATAAATCTAAAGCTTTATAACCTTCTTAATTAACACTATTTTTTCTAAAGATAATTAGGTAAATAAAATTAAAGAACATTTAACTATGGACATGGTTATTATTTAACCGTAATATTTGGTTTTCATACGTGTGGACGACGGCGCGGCAGTGTCTGTGATTGTGAGTGGAACAAACCCATCTTATCTTGGGGCCGGAAACACTTTGCGCGCAAAATGTGAACCCGTTGATACTTAGTAGAGCTTTTCCGCGACGTGATTTTACATATCTTACTGAAAACAAACAAAAGCAATGATTAAATACAGAAAAACAATTGTTTATTGTGAAAAAATGTTATTGTTTTTTTTTCTAATATACAATATAACTTTGATTGTACCTTATGTAAATAATAATTTATACAATCTCCTTTGTGTGTTAGTGCTCAACTGGCACGCTCAGAACGCCATAAACAAAGAAAAAACAGAACAATGAATAATTTAAATATACATTTTTATTTAAAATAAATATGATATAAATCACATTAAATCAACGAGCCAATAGATCATAGAAACAAAAACATAATAAAAATAATAACCAGAGACTCTCCTAAGACTGATTAATCAATATCTTCATCATATACATATTTCCTCTTAGGCAGAAAAGGGACTGTATCAAAAATGGCCACAAAGAATAAAAACTGAAATATCTGTTTATTTTCTTTTTTATTTTTTCTTCAACATATTGTGTACAAAAAAATTAAAATAACATTTGTCTAGCATAATGGTTATGCTCATTTTGGACTTTCACAACTATATCTTCAACCATATGTATTTTCGCGGTGCAACCCCTGTTGTTATGAGAGGAACAAACCCATCGAGATCGCACTCCAGACTTTGTCTTAAAACAAAACGTATAATCGCCGCATTTGAGCAACTTATTTCCTCTATTAGATATTATAACACTGACATCTGAAAGAATTATACTGAATAATTGAAACAAACACAAAAATACACTAAAATTAATTAAGATTAAGTGGCCCTCGTGGCACAGTGGCAAGGCCTCTGAATGTAAATGTAAAGGTCGCGGGTTCGATTTCTATGAGAGGGAACATATTTATTAATTTCCCCGCTCTACTAGGTACACAAAACGCGGTGTGGAATTCCGCCACCATTCAATGTCTGGAACGCGGAACGCACTTCACTACATACAAAAAGATTTTTTTTTCAATATTAATAAATTGTAAAAAAATGTCATCAATCATCATGTATTTATAAAATATTTATTTAGTAAACTTAATACCTTACTCAAGAAAAATTGCTTATTTACTAAACAAAATAACAAGCCTACACAACACATGTATTTAACACCTAATTTTAATTCTTTACTTCTATTTACATATACTTCTATATACATTTCAATAAAGGACTGAGAAAAAAAAATATCTCTAGTATTTTTTTTATTTTCAGAAAAAATAGGTATACGTGCGCCTCTTACGAACTATCGAAGCGCTTCAACCACTAAGCCATATGGAGCAACGAAGGCGTGAGTTCGACTTCTGCTGTGTTAATTTTTTTAAATTAAAGATATTATAGAAATATAGTTATTTTATGTAAATGTTAGCTAATTTTGCTATCAAATATCAATTGTTATATTTGAGAAGTAATTCATGGTATCTTCGTACGTGTGGCGGTTGGCTATATACACAATTTGATTTTCAACTGTATGGACTAAGGCTTTACAACGGAACCTCTCGTGAGACGCACATCGCCATCTTATTTTGCCTTCCTTTGTGCCATTGACGCGAAATTTGAACCCGTTAACGAATAAAGCTTTTTTCCCTCGTATCGTTGTGAAATACACTTGTGGGATATCTGTAAAGAATTGGATTTAATAAAATATATGATAAATATTTCATATAATAAATAGATGAAATGGCACACACAGTCCTTATAGAAGAAAGATAAATAAAATTACTATTAAATTTTAACTGCACTAATATAAGTAAAGCATTTTTTAGTGTCCTAGAGGGAACCTAGTGTTAATATAATATATATTTGTCTTCCAAAAATGATGCAATTTTATTTAAATTGAACAATCTAAGAATAGTATGGAGTAAAATTAAGAGGCATGTATAAGTTACACTAATGTCTGGTGAAAATAAATATTTAATCAAGTATATTTTTATTTATTATTTTTACATTACTATAATACGACTTAGTGTTACTGTAAAGCTTAATTTCTGGGTAATTTCTAATATGTATAACAATTCGTTCATATTTTACAAAGAATAAATAAATAATTCTATCACTTTTATACACTTTATATATTCATATGAGGCCATCACATTATGGCACAATAGGTCAGCGTCTGTGAAACGCGACGGCCGTGGGTTCGATTCCTGCTCGATCCCTCGAGAAAGTGAATAATTTTAATTTGGGCGACATGCAGTGCCCAGCACTCAACACATAAACATCTTTAATTGTGGTTAGTGAAAAATGGAAATAAATTTCATACTCCATAATTTATCACCATT
>FAPS01083612.1:0-10771 GCA_900068365.1 Heliconius elevatus bari
GCAAGAGGGTCGCTAGTATAAAATAAAGAACCATTACTGACAGGAGAATAATAACTTTATTTTTATTTCAGTACAACTTTGCTATAGTTACAAATGGCAGACCTAATTATATAAGTGAAGGGGCAACAATTAATATATTTGACTTCAGGCCAAATAGCAATACAAGTGAGTGTTACACAATTTTATAGATATCATCTATGCCATGCCATTATATATTTATTATTATGTTAAATGTTTATTGTTTCTATATAAATGTATTGTAAAGCTTATTGATATTGAATTGTAATTTTGTATACACAAAGAATTAGAATGAAACAAATTTAGTAAGTAATCAAATAGTTGAATAACTCTAAAGTTCGCCGGTTTAAAACTAACATATTCCTTTTTTAATAATATCAATCACATTAAATAATTTATCAAATTGTTTTATACCAATATAATTTATTGCTTAGACTTATTATTTTAATAAAGTATTAATTAAGCTGTTTAAAATATTAAGTAAATGTTAACCATATATAATATTTTTTTTATTTTATTTGAATGAATTTGAAGTGTGGATATGTGAATTTAAATTTGGATCTTAATATTTTTAAGTGAATTTTCTAAAAATATTTCTAAGAAATCTTATAAGAAAATATTTATAAGATCTTTATGTATTCTTAAATAGGGATAAGAATAGAAGAAGAATACATAAAGATGTATAAAAATTTGAACATAGCTGAATTCTATGCTTAAAACAGATTCCAAGAGATGCAAGTCTATATTCGAATTTCTATACATATTCTAAAATAATTTGAATTTGAAATATAAAACAGAATTTACACTGTTTAACTCACAAACCCATTATATGTGGAATTGTTTCCACATCAAATGGGAATGGTGCTAAAATTGAATAAAGATCTGTCCCTTCCAGACGCGACGGGGCGGCCCTGGCTCGGGCTCGAGCACATCAACAAGACGCCCAAGCGTTCGCGCGTAAACTACCTGGAGAAGGCCATCAAGATATACAACTGAGTCGAGGTTCCTGCGCCGCCGCCCCCTTTATAGCACCCACCTCCCCATACACACATACTATATGCAAAGCTACTGGACTCGCCTATAATAATGCCTTTTTTAATGTACTTGCTAGATTATACTTGTATGTTATATATGTATATATTTGATGAGTATAAGACTCATGTTTTTTCGTTCATTCTATGAGTGTATGTTTCATTCATTCATTATCTTTGTTTCTTGATAATAATATGTAAATAGTTCAAATTTAAAATCATAATATGATTACTATTTGTGTTTCTCGTCTATTCTTTCTTCTAAACAATATTCAATTTCGAATAAAAATAATTTTATATTCAAAATACTATTGCTTTTTAAAGACTTAATGTGCATTTTGATTGAGCTAAACAGATTTGCATTTTATATATAGAATGTGTTATTTAAAAGTTGTTATTACATTTATACATTCACAGAATCGAAACTGCTCCATTTTGTTTATATTATATTCATACCACCAATAAAAAAAATCGAGAAATTGCATTATAATATACCAAAATATAAGTTATTATTGTAAAGTCCAGTAGCGATGATAATAGTATATTTTTCTACGAATATGCAGTTTTGTTAAAACATAATTGAAAACATGCATGAATGAAGGTAATACAACACATTTTTAGATTCTCACAGCTGTATGCAAGAATTAATATTATAAAAGAACAAAAAAATCATATAAATCCCGCAATTTTAGCTATTTTCTTGAGAAATATTCTTTGTAATAATTTTAGTCTGATTCTAAATTCAAAATAGAATTATTTTCCTTTTTTTTAATAAAACGCAAACAAAACAACATAATAATTTAGTTTATTTTATGTTTAAACCATATTTTGAAGTCTATAAGAAATTTAGTAAATCTAATTTTGCAACATATCACCTTTATCAATGCATGTCTTAAATTTATATATACAAATGTGTTATACAATTGCAGAACATTAAACACCTTACTCACTCGGAAAGTAAGAACTGAGTAGATAAAGAGGGTGGATGGTGAATGAGTATGAAAGTACTATGTGGATATCATTTATAACCTTTTATAGTTATTGCTCTTTGTGACATTTATTTTTTATAATGAATTGTGGCTTTCAAAACTCCAGCCGCGCCATAGAATAATATACATCTAATAACGATTTGATTTGTCTATAATAATAGTTAAAAAATAGATCAATGTTACACTTATTTTCATTCATTTCTTTGGGGTCTTTATTTCAAATTATTGTATTATTTTAATATAATGTTTATAGGAGAAAGTTTCTTATAAACTAAATTATTAATAATAATATCAAACCTCTTTATTTTACATATATCCCAGAATCCAGTACAAAATGGTGATAGTTTTCTTGTTAAATATTATTTCAGCATCATACTGGTTGGTTAGATGGTTTAGTTAAATATCTCATTAGGCTGTGCCAACTGCTGTAAAGCATATTCACAATAGGCATTTTGGTCATTCGGCAAAATTAACATTTTTTTAAAAGAAAATACATTATTTAGATACTAGTTGTATTATTATAGTGAAATGATGTTTAAAAGGATTTTATACATAGTCTATTGTGCCCGCATGTTGCGCTAGGTGTCATGGCCTGACTCAACACTGTATAATAAATTAATAAATTTTATAGCAATAAACTACAATGCTTACTAAGTATCACAACTATTATTAAATATGTTCTTCATACATAATAATTATAAAATGCAAAAAAAATTACGATTTATATAGGTAATTGATTAAAAATATTTCGTCTCAACATAATGTCTAAATTAATTTCACTTTTAATTGTGTTATTTATATGTGGTTAATCAATCAGTGTACATACATAGTGACACATACTATTTTTAGGAAAATTAAATTATGGTGATTTTTTTTATTAAATACATTATTTTTCTTTAACATAATAATCTGTTGTAACGGTTGCCGAATAACCAAGCTTCGTTAAATTCGTTGATGAATATTTAATTATTTAAATAAAATATTAAATACAATTAATTAAATTATTTTATTATTATTATTATTTTAAGATTTCTTATAAATTACCTGTAGACAGCTTCTTAATTGTTATAGCTTGGCTGGAAAACTTGTCATCCCAATTGTCAAATGTGTTGTTAATTTTCTGACCAGACCTGCCAGACTAATATTACCTTAACATGATACTGATGTTATGTATATATGATGTAATAAATTAAGAAAAAAAAAAACGTTTTATACATAAGATTTATTAACACAAAAAAAATATCTTAAAGATGCCTTAGATCTTTTAAGAGTTTTGAGAGTGGTAAAAAACTTACTTATTTAATTTATACCCTTTAAAATTTATTTTACATTTGTAACTTATTCACATTGTATAAGAGGCGGCCTGTATGTTGCGTCTTGTTTGTTTCAATGTTATTTAACAATGACGACAGTTGCGCTTCATTAACCTTCTGGGTTTGAGGTTTTGAAGATACGAAAGAAGTATAGTTAAAATAGTGGCTTAGATTATGTGCCGATGCCGTTATAATAAAGTAGAGCAAATGGGATTATAGACTTAGTTGATTTAACTTTTACTTACATCTAGAACCCCATGTAAAGGTGAGTTTGTACAGCTTGTACGTAAACTGTTGGAGTGTTCCAATGTTTGTCATGTTGGATTTTAAATGTTTCTCTGAATATAATCCTATATTTGTTTAATTTGGTTTGTTTTTTAAGATACACCCTACTGATCTTTTATTAATATTTCTTATTTAACTAATAAGTATATATAAATTATCTTGTATAAAACTTGTTGATTTTGGGTGAACATTTGTTGTTTTTAATTTATTATTATACATAACTTCAATAACTTCATTTGCAAATTTTTCAATTTATATGAGATGCCCTTTTTTATTAATATATATAGTTTCTTTTAAGTAAAATGAATAGCTCTAAAACAACAATACAATACACAATATCCCTATTATATTGAATTCACCAACTAAAAACACAAAATCAAATATGGAAAATTAAGAAGAGTAATATATTGTTTATTTTTAATCATAAATTTTCTCAAACCTACTTGTATCATCATAAATTGTGCAAGGAGTTGTATGAAGTCTATAAGGCCAAGTATGGTATAAGTGGTTATACATTAATAATAATTTATGTGATCTTTTTTATATAAACCTAATATACTTAAATTTTAATTGGAGAAATGGAGAGCTTATATTCCCTAAATGTTATTTAGTTTAAGTAATATACCATTGTGGTGCAGTGAAATGTGATACACAATACAATAGTTGTTGTTCCATCTTCATTCAAAGGAATAAAATATTTGCTATGGTAAGTTACAGCAACGCACCGCACTACAAAATGTTTCCTATTCCAGCAGAAAATGAAAAACTAAATTCTCCTTAAAACTGATTTCTCCCTGCTTACTCTTCTATAAGCAGGACAAAGCATGAAACAGAAAAAAATTGCATGAAAACATGACATTCACACCACTATTTTATATTAATACATTTTCATGAAACACTACCTGAAAATCAATTTAAACAATCCTAGATGAAAAAAAGAAGTACTTTATGGAAGGTGATTAATTAAAAAAAAGAGCTTTGAATATAAGATCTAGTTCAAGGAACATATACTAGTAACGGCTTAGATAGTAAGGAAAACAAATATCATAAAAGCAAACATTTATTACATTTTAAAATACATTTATTAGAATATATTTATAATAAAAAAACAATACATACCGCTGGCATTAATATTTTTATCCATATTAACATTTTAGATGAAAATATAACATATTATACATTTTTAAAGGAAACTTATTATACATTTTAGCTATAATATACAGCTTTTATGAACTAGCCACTTGCTTTAAGGGTCCTTCTAAATATTGTGCTATTGCATGTATTTTTTCTTTTAATATCCCAAATCCAACTGTTTCTTTCGCATAAAGACATAACAGCAAATTGGCTACCTGAGTGACAGCAATTTTTCCATTCAAACAATCTACTAATATTAAATGTAATTTATCTTCTTTAAAAACGTTTCTAGCGTGTTTCTCGTATGCAGACCATACATTACTTGCAATGGCAGCAGTGACTCTCGCATCTTTGTCATTGTATCCAGAGTAAGCTAACAAAGCACCTTGATGATTTAACAACCTGAAATATTTATAGATTATGTGAACATTAAAAGAGTTTATATACAATAAATTTACTTAAAATACATTAAAAACATTACAACGTATTTTCAACGCCACCAGTATTTGCCTGACTTAAGACTTGGGTTAAAGCTTTAGGTTTTAGCATGTTGATTGGGTAAACAAACGTTATATTTAAATTGTAAAGATTTTTATTATTTTATATATGAAAAACTGAGTCTAGAATTTTTATTTATAAATAATAATGTCAAAATGACAACTGTCAGGCTGACTCACAGAATACCAAGTGCAAGTACGTTTAAAAAAAGGTCTTGAAAATAATATAAATTTATATAATACTGTTCATAAATAGCAAAGAATATTAAAATATTTTCAGCTTCCAGAACAATAAACATCGCAAGGTAAGATGTTATTAATTATGATTTATTACTACTCCAAGTTATTTCAAACTTAATATTTAACTTAACAAGTTATTTTGAGTAAGACTGTGTGACGGATATAATTGTAAACGTGATTAATATAATAAAACGCATTTTTTGTTTTAAGTTTTAAATATATTTTTATAAATATTTAAAATTATAATTTTTTGGGTAAATTTTATTAGACACTTCAATATTTTCGTAGGTCATCACAAATAAAACATTTATTGTATTTTATGAAAGTATTCTTAATAAGAGCCATAACAAAGATAAATACTATTTATTAACGCATTTTCTTTTGCTTTATTAAGTAATTTCTAAAGGCTATTTGTTTATCCTTGAAGGACCGCTTAATTTTGCCTCTGGCCTTATGTTTCACCATTTGATATGATTTTGTCTTCTTTTTCTCCCTATTAGTTTTAGAGCAGTTTTCATTCTTCCTTCGGTCCTTGTACCCAAATTTATCTCTTTCTTCTCTTCCCTTTAAAACTGTTTCAAGCCTAGCTTTTTTATCATGCTTTCGCTTCTTGTGTATATTCTCAATGGCTGAGAGTTGCACTAATTCTGTTGATTCATTTTCATCTTCTATTACACTTCTATTTCTCTTGACACCACTTATAGATTTTTTTATTTGAGCTGCTTCTATTCTTTTGAAATCTTCATCTGTAAATATTTTGTCCATAGCCACTTCGCGTGCTACTTTAATTTTTTCTTCTATATTTTGTTTTGAAACAGGTTTGGCTTTCAATATTTTTCTGGGTTTAATAGAACTTTCTTCTTTTGTATCTTCATCTGTCTCTTCTTGTTCATCTTCAACATCATCATTTTCCTCTTCTAGTTCTTCAATTTCTTCTTCTTCATCATCTGTTTGTTCATTTTCACTGTCAGTGTTTATATCTATTTCTGAATCTGATGATCCAACATCTATCCATTCATCTTCAGAATCATCTTTTTTGGACTTTTTAGTAATTTTCTTTTTTTCTTTTATTTCTTCTTTTTCTAATAAAACCTCTGACCCTGGAATATAATCTTTAATTTCCAGCTCACCATATTTTTTTGTTTTTAATTGCACTGATGCCTCAGAGGGTCGACCCCTGTCTTTTTTATGTAAGAGTGTGGGCATAGTGTGTCTATACAGTTGTATAAGAGACCTGGAAGCCATCATCACAGATTTTTCTTTGTATGATTTATATAGAACTAAGTCTCTTAAGAGATCCTCTCCAATTGCCAAAGGACAACGAGTGCAAATTTCTCTAACAGCATTTAATCCAACTGCCATCACATCAGTAGAATTTCTTTCAGTAATAAAGTTATTGGCAATCGCTTTCATCACTGGCTCTAAAATCTCTGGTGGTACCAGTTCATGAGCTGATTGAGCTGCAAATTGTAATATGCGGGTAACCTCTCTTTGATGTGGCATAATCAATCTAGCCAGGAATGGATAGAAATTAAAAAGGAAGAGATTATGAAGCCCTATTAATCTTGATATGACATCTAATGTCATCAATTTAACCTCAAACCTTTCATTTGAAGATTCTATCTGTTTGAATAGTTTTTCAGCAAATCCTTGTGGATTATTAATAAGATGTAGTGCAGAAAAATTAAATATAGGTGCTTTCTCCTTCTTCTTTTTTATTTTCTTTGCTATTTTTTTTACTTTTTCTACCATTTTCTCTCTTTTCCTAGTCTTTTTATTGAACTTATTAGATATCATTGTGTCTCGAGGATCAACTTCATCATCACTATCTGATTCTTGCTTTTCCTCTTCTTCTCGACTTAAGAAAAATTTTAAAGACGCTACCATGACTTTTGTAACTTTTGCAAAGCACCCAATGTCAGCAATAATGTTAACAGTTTTATGGTCATTCCATATGTTTTTGTGATACATCTCAATCAAAATATCAATAGCTAATTTAGCTGTTTTGACATTTGAATCACGTAACATTGAGAAAATAAAATTTTGCAGAGTTGAATTTAATTTCATGTCTTTATGTTTCATATTCATATTTTTTATATCTGTTATGATATGGGTCTTTAGATATTCCCTAAGATGTTTGTCTTGACATTTGATTAATGAAAAAAATAATTCAAGTAAATCAAAAGCTGTGATAAAGTTTTTATTTCTAAGCAATATTAAACATTTGCATAATGATAATCTCATTTCATTATGTAAAGTTGTATTATGGGTTTTCAAAATATCAACAATTTTTTGTGGAAAAGTCTTCATTTCACTTTGATAACATTGCGTCACCTGGGCCAAAAACATTGCCTGCTCATCTAATTTCTTGTTATATTGTGTTGGGTTTAGTTTGAAAATTTCCAGAGTCGTCTCAAAATGTGCAAGTTGTTGACGAAACTCATCTTTGTATGAGTCGGGATCACGTTTTATCAAGTTTTGAAGTTGTGTTAAATTATTTGGCAATTGGTTATTGTGTCGCACCATGATTATATTAAATAATTATTTGTATTTAAATTCACATGTGTATACACTTTTTACATAACCTCAATTATCAAAAACGTCAGATTGATGTTTTTGACTTTCTGAGTTGACGTGAAGTTTTTTTTATCATAAATATTGATGTCTACAGATTAGCAAACTACAGTTAAATCATATAGAACCATAAACACATCGATTAAGTATCGTAAAATGATTACGGTTTATTTGTGTAAAATTAATGTTTATATTATAGTTATAAAATACTTACGTCATGGATTTCATGAATACAAAGATATTATGTTATTATTATTAGTGAAAATGGACATTTTTTATTATATTTTGTAATTTAATTTGTAAAATAGTTAATATATAATGCTCATATTAAAAATAAGTTATACCATACCATTAGAGATGAAAAGAAGGATAATATTTTATTTTATAAAATAACGTCTTACCTACTTGCTGTTTTATTTTATAAATATTTAATTTTTTCAAATTTGCAAATACTCTCATGACGAAACCTGGGCGAAAACATCCCCCAGTTCTAGCTACGCTAGCGTCATAATAAAAAGAATACATTGATGTCTTTAAAAGTTTTTTTATAAATGCGTGCAAAGTAATAAAAACGATTGAAGTTGGTTTTATACTTTAATTAAAAAATTATGAGATTGTTTAATTATTTCACTTATGGTAATTTTATAATACAAGAAAAAATATTTACATATAGTATTCTATTATATTATATTACTTCTTCAATGCTCTGTTCTGGGGAATCACTTGATCTTGTTTCTTCGTTTGATCGCTTTTGTAACGCCTTCAATTGTTTTTCTAAATCTGAAACGGTACGAACCATTCATCTAATATTAAGATAGTCTCTCATTAATAGATATATAATTAAAACATTCAGTTATTTTTTATTTATGTATTGAACATACATAAATAAAAAAAATTGGTTATACAAAATATGACATTAGCAGTTGGGTATCGGCATCTGATATGCGTGTTTTATGTAAAAATCTCCACCAATTTTTAAAATTTTACGCTATATAACTCATATAGCAGGGTAGGTAGAGGGAACCTAGTATACGTATTGAGTTGTTAAACTCAAAACGGCGCTTCTTTTTGTTAGGTACCAGAGCGAGGAAATGAAATTATTTGGGGAATTGAACGCATACCCGTCGCGTTTAATGCCAGGCGATGTGCCATCGACTTATATATCGACTTATCAAAAATGTTGTTTATGTTACGAAAAAGAATCATATTTAGGGATAGTAGAGAAAAAAATAATAGTACAAATCTTACGTTCACCATCAGGATGTTCGGTAGCATATTGTACAAGTAATTTTAAAATTTTCTCTTCGGAGATGAGACCAGCGCGACCACTCACAGCACGCATTAGTTGTTGTCCACTAGAAATACCTAAAATTTAAAATAAAACATTAATGTATGAAATATGAAATTAAGTATGGACAGCCGCCCTGAAGTTAAGTTTTGAGACAATCAAAATTAATAATTATAAAAAAAATAAAAATTATAAAAAATCTTAATATCAAGCCTGTACAGCCGTCTACAACCAACTTCAGAACCGATTGTATTGTAGTAGGCATACAGCAAGGATAAAATGACCCGGATGGCACAAAGCGCAGAACTAAGTGCCCATATACTCTATGTTGGAAACTGGAGTGACGTATTCCAGCTCACCCTTCTATATACAGAGTATACCAACACCGTTGCGTTTACATTTGGAGTCCCACTGTACTACAATAATTTCTTATCAGCTTTAATATATTAAAAAAATGAAATTAAATTTACTACATTAAAATCCCATTAAGGCCATTTGTGGCGCAAGCGTCTAACTATAAACGCTACCGGTTATGGACATGAAATTTTTAAAATTTTGATTTCTTCGCTCTGGTGTCGAGGTAAAGCATGGCGTTGAGTTCTTCGCGAATTCGGCGGAAAGTGGGGAGCGGAATACTCGGCTCCCCGCTTTCCTACAGTCCTACACTAACACTAGGCTCCCACTGCCTACCCTGCGGCACACAGCCTGAAGCTAAAAATATTTTTTTTTATTCTGAAATAATTAATTTTTGTATATGTAATTTTTATATATTAAAATATATCTTGCCTGTATTTATATCTCCTGCTAATAACGCGTTCCTGATATCTATAAAGCGTTTAACAAACGTACTCTGCTCTTGGAGCGCCATAGTTTGAGAACCTGTTGAATGACATTTATAAATGGCTATAATGTTTTTTTTAATTTTTATGTAAAATCAATATAAGATGTGCAGTACATACTATAATAAAATTTAAATAGCAAAATCGTTTATATTTTTATATTTATGGTTCAGTCTGTTAATGCATAATTTCATAGCTGAGACAAAAAATATCCAAACTGAAAAATATTTAGGAATATTTTTTTGTTACTTCTGGTAACTGAAAAATTTTTTACATTCCTAAAATATTCAACTGTAACCGGCTGTGAACCGACGCTTCTTAGTATCCGTCCAAGTTGTAACTACGTTTAAAACATATTATTTATTTATGTTGTTTGTATATTTGTGGAGATTTTAATTTTCTGGCATCCAAACTTTATCACTAAAGAAATATAAAATATTTTTCTTTAATGTGAATAGAATACTAAGAAAAAATAAATAAAAAGGATGGTACATACTTGTTTCTGGGTCTGAGGACTTTGCCATACATTTCATTGCCTCCTTCAAAGCCTCTAAAGCTTTTTC
>FAPS01089262.1:0-10297 GCA_900068365.1 Heliconius elevatus bari
AGGGCAAGTCCTTTTATATATATGGATTATATGCACTATTAAGTGCATTAAAATATTTAAGACTTAATTAAAATGAATAAATATTTCATTTTCTTAGTACTACTGTAATGGATTATTTATATTGATTAAGGATCTAAAATTATTTTTCTCATTTGTCTCCACTTCCAGATTGTCAATTGAGCTGATTTTTGGTATTCTAAAATTGAAAAAATTACAAATTTTTTCAATTTTAGACAATCCACAATCCACGGTCCACAATTTTCCTTATTCTTTATACCATATATATAGTTAACATTTTTATAATTTACTAACTTATCAATGAGGTGTCTGGCCGTGTTTAGTTGACCTAGACCAAGCTTGTAGTGGTCTTTGTCATACAGAACATTCATAAGATCAGCATAGAATGGATGGACATCATCTAGTTTTGGAAATTCCTATAAAATAACAGAAACTAAATAAAACTTTGGCAAAATAAGTGTTTTTTTAATATTATGCAATTCAACATATCACAATATTATGAAAAGAACAGTAAATATGTTGATTTATTACATATATTGATGAGCTTTAATCATATTGAATTATAATTTATTTGTTGAAATAATGTATTAAATAAACGATTTATCAACAAATTATATTATTGTAATAAATAGCTTGAATACAAAGCAAAATTTTTCGTCTAATCTCATGCGATCTTAATTATAATTAAGCATATTTTATAATTTAAAATCATCTAAAGCATACTAAGGACAGAACGCATTACCTGTATAATCCGCGATAACCTATCGTGAAAATTCTGTTGTGTAAATTTCACTTTTCTTATGTAAAAGGCACGTATCCTTGTTATTTTATAATGTTTGTGGACAACTGTTGGAGTTTTCCTTTGTGTTTTTGATAGAATAATATCAATGAAGTCCTAAAAGTAATAAAATATAAGGTTATATATAATATGGAAAACATGATTTTCATTTGTAGTATAACTATCGAAATATACGGCTTACCTTTGCCGTTGGGACGACGGCTATTTTTTTGAAATTGTACAAACTCATTTTTATTGTTTTCCAGCTATTTATCACATAAATAACTAATTTGTGAGTTCCACACGTAAACACGTGTGTATCACCCACTTAGAAAAGGATTTATTTATCTGTCAACCGTCTCGTGTCAGATTCAATCTGTCAACGTGTCAATCTCTTTTAATGTCACTCACATTATATTGTCAAAAAATATTTTTATTCTGTGCATTAAGCTTAAAAAAACAATTGTGTAAACAATTTAATATGAAATTAAGACTTTTTATAAAAAATATATATTTTCAAACGCAGCTATTTAAAAGTTAAACATTCTATACTCAATATAATTTCAAAATGTATTTTTTTCAATTACGAGAAAAAGCACTTATATGGAACGGTACTAGTAATTTCCGGCTGTTTGTTTTGCTTCTTAATTTAATGTAATATTAAGAAAATTCAAATTCAAGCAACCGGCAGCATTAAATCATTAAAAAAAATCCTACGAGTTACGATAATATAATTTAACCGAATGCTTCCATTCCACTTCCGAATAGTCTACAACTTTCAAAATGGCAACTGAACTGATAGTAAGGGTAACATTGAAAAGTCAATCAGCAATCGGCAATCGGCATACATTTTTATGCCGGTTTGTGCTAGGTTATTATTTAAAAATATGATAAATAATATTTTATGTATAATAACCACATCATTGCAAAGGGCATAAACAAGATTATATTCTCCGTTTACGATAAATATATTTAAAGAAGGAACTTTTGAGTGAGTATTAAGATGTTGCGTCATTTTTCATTTGTTTTCAATCGGATTTACTTTTTTAGCTCATGGATTAATCTTACACAGTTACCTGACATTTTAATTAACATAAGACATTCTCAGTATATTTTAGATGATTCATATTTTAATTTTCGTATACAATCGTCTCGGTATTTTAGTGAAAGTGAGTGGTTATTGTGTTACAGGAAACGAAAAGGAAAATATATCTAAGAAAAAATGTATTCAAGAATCCCTAAAAGCGGCTGGAGTAGCTTCCAAAAGCGTATAAACTTATTAAATACCAGAAATTTTGCCGGCAGCATTCTTAAGAAGAAAGAAAATGTGTCAAATAACTTGCAACCTGGAAAAATATATCATGGATTTATTTGTAATGATATAGAACCAATAAAAGAATACAATATGACTGCTTATCATCTTACACATGAAAAGACTAAGACTGAATACTTACATTTAGAAAGGGATGATTCTAACAATGTATTTTCTGTAGGCTTTAGGACTACACCTCAAGACTCAATGGGCACCCCTCATATTCTAGAACATACTGTATTATGTGGTTCAGAAAAATATCCTGTAAGAGATCCATTTTTCAAAATGCTGAACAGATCATTAGCAACCTTTATGAATGCTCTAACTGGCCCAGATTATACATTTTACCCGTTCTCATCTCAAAATGAAATAGATTATAGAAATTTACAAAAAGTTTATTTGGATGCAGTATTCAAGCCAAATTTGTTGAAATTAGATTTCTTACAAGAAGGTTGGCGCCTGGAGCACTCTAAGCTAGATGATAAAACATCAGATTTAGTGTTTAAAGGAGTTGTTTATAATGAGATGAAAGGTGCTTTCTCAGAAACTAGTTCCCTCTTTGGCCAAAAATTCATTAATACAATTCTACCTAAAGGTACATATGGTTATGTATCTGGAGGTGACCCCCTATGCATTCCAGAACTGACACATGAGCATTTACAGAATTTCCACTCCACCTATTATCATCCAAGCAATGCAAGGATATATTCCTATGGCAATTTCCCTCTTGAACAAAACCTTAAATTTGTAAATGATACCTATTTAAGTAGATACCAATTTTTGGATCCAAAACATACAAAGGTGGCTCCTCAGGAGAGATGGAAGATGGTAAAACGAGCGAATACATCATGCAGAGTCGACCAATATGGGGGTCCTATAGAGAAACAAAATCAAATAGCATTAGGTTATGCAATGTCTGACATAACAGACATTTATGACACCTTCATGCTTACTGCATTAGCTGAATTAATGATAATTGGTCCAAACTCAGCTTTCTATAAAAGTTTAATTGAGAAAAACATTTCTGGGGGTTATAATTCTTTAACAGGATATGAAAATCAAATTAGAGACACATTGTTTGTTGTCGGTTTACGAGATGTGGAAAAAACTAATTTTGATGTAGTAGAAAACATTGTGAATCAAACTATTCAAGAAATATTTACTAAAGGCTTTGAGAAAGATCATATTGAAAGTGTTTTGCATGGATTTGAGTTGTCCATAAAACATCAATCACCAAAATTTGGCCTAAACTTGTTGTTTAATTTAATGCCACTTTGGAATCATGGGGGGCCAATACTTAGTGCTTTGAAAGTAAACACATTACTTGATCAACTGAAATCTGATCTACTTAATCCATCATATATAAAAGAAGTGATTGAAAAATATTTCATCTTGAATAATCACAAACTTATAATGACAATGCAACCGGATCCAAAATTTGATGACATTTTCAATGAAGCTGAAGCAAAATTGTTGAAGTCAAAAGTAAAAAATCTAGCTCCAGAACAGAAACAAGAGATATTTGTTAATGGTATAGAACTTTCAAGGGTTCAAAAAGATCTTCAGAACTTAGATGTGTTGCCATGTTTAAAAATTGATGAAATAACATCCAATAAAACTGCACCTACTTTAAAACATACTATTTCTGGAACAATTCCATTACAACTTTGTGAAGCAAACACAAATGGTGTTACTTATTTCAAAGGAGTGTTGGGTACAGATCGTTTAAATGAAAAACAGAAACAGTTTCTGCCGTTTTTCATACATGTTCTCGACAAATTTGATACCAAATCTTACAATTACAGAGACTTTGATAAATATGTAAGTAAGTCCACCTCTGGACTTGCCTTCATTTCCCATATAACAGAACACATTGATCAACAAGATCAGTTTGAACAGGGAATTTTTTTCAGTAGTCACTGTTTGGATGAAAATTTACCCAAAATGCTGGAAATTTGGTCAGAAATATTTGACAGGCCTAATTTCGAAAACAGTGAAAGAATGATAATGCTTTTAAACAACTATTGTTCATCCTTAACTAGTGGAATCATCGACAGTGGTCATACTTACGCGATGCAAGCTGCAAGATCACTGGTCTCATCTGTAGATGAATGTAAGGAAAACCTGCAAGGAATTAAACATATAATGAATATGCAAGATGTACATAAACAATTCAAAATTGAGGATGTACAAGCGGTTATTGATTGGATTGGGAAAGACATATTAAAAGCCAATAATTTGAGAGCTGCTTTCCATTACTCACATGGAAACGACGACATGCACGAAATGATTGATAAATTCTGTTCGAAATTATGCAATGATGACAATCAGGACGTAAATAGAATTAACTGGACGGATGCGAAAGCTCTTAGCAAAGAAAATAAAGGTGTTCACGTGTCTATGAACATTCCAGTCAATTTCTGTTCAAAAGTAATACCGACAGTACCTTATACCGATCCTGATTACGCCAAATTAAGAGTTCTTTCGAGGTTCTTAACTTCTAAATATCTTCACCCTATTGTTAGAGAACAAAATGGCGCGTACGGAGGCGGGGCCATGTTGACTTTGGACGGAGTTTTCAACTACTATTCCTACAGAGATCCGAATTCCCGCGTCACTTTAGACGTTTTTGATGAAACAACTGATTGGATGGCAAACAACCACAACTTAGTCGACGATCAAAATCTTTTTGAAGCGAAACTGTCTATACTGCAGCAAATGGACCAACCTATTGCAGAGTATATGAAAGGAATAGATTTGTTCCTATACGGTTTGTCATACGATATCTGGCAAACTCAGAGAGCGAGAGTATTAGCGGTAAAAAAGGAAGATTTGATGGAAGTCTGTCAAAAATATCTTGGCGCGAACAATTGGGCGGGAAAATGTGTAATCGGCAATGGAGCCTCGCAACAAATTAGAAAAGATAATGAAAATTGGGAAACCATTAGCGGTCCTCAGCAATAATTTAGTCAAAAATAATTATTAGATATATTCAAATGAATTGGTAGAAGTATGCGATAAAAAAGCTTAACAACTCTTTCGTTTATAATTTTATTGTGCATTTTGTTCATAGAATTGAGAGTAAATAATAAAGGAATTGGGAATAAAATGGCATCGTACATAGAAAGGATCCCATTTTCAAGTTAGTGAGTAAGCATACTGTCTTAACTACATGTAAGACTAATAGTCCTCAAAATTTCAGCTTTGCTAAAATGACGTAGGTCTGGCAGCTCTGGGATCTTGGGCTATAAGGTAGCTGAAGCTGTAGCACATGTTACAATATGGCAATGTATAATGCGTAGTAGTAATTCAAATTTATCGTTAGAAACTCATTCATTTTGTCATAATTTCTGAAAAAATTCCAGAATATCAGAAGAAAATTTCTTTTTCGTAGTGATTAATCTTGTTTTGTTCAAAAAGTCATTCACATTTTGCACTTTCCTCGAGAAAAATATATATATGTTAACTTTACTACATATAATATGATAGTATAAAAATAGTTTTCTCTCGGATACTAGGTAGGTACTATTATTTTTTAAATATATTTTTTTGTTTGACAAACATAAAAGATAATATTGTCATGTTTAAAAAATATAATTATATTACGCAATTTAAAAGAACGTACATTATTTGAATTTCGCACGATTTAACAAAAAAACGCTATATTAAATTCCGCCACCTACCTAACACATAATATCTCGTGCACAGGAGTGCCTTAGCACAGCTCCTTGCTCAGCCTAATTTGCGTGAAAAAAGCTTTTTGCTTTTTTTATGATAGGAAATTTTTCTATTAAATAATTTCATATATTTGCAAGTAATTTGTTTTGTATTTTTTAGATACCCTGTTATATGCGATATTAATTTGCTTGAGTTTGAATCTATATGGCACATAGCAGAATTTCCGACGAATTCTGGAGGCATTGCTTATTGAGTGTTAGAATTCAACGCCGCGCACTTTCTCGTTGTCAGAATCGTGGAAATGAATATAATAAATATTTCATTCCCCAGCGTGGGAATCGAATCCACAACTGTCGCGTTTACAGTCGCACACATGTGCTACTGCGCCACGACTGCCTCAAATAATTTCTTCTGTATAATTTAACGAATATCTACTTTATGTATTTTATGCGAAAATATCTCAATTCTAAAATTGATTTTTTGTTAGAAACTATTAAAGTTAGTATTCTGTAGAAATAAGAATCTTATAATTTATTTAAAAAGTGTAATATTGTTGAGACTGTTAATAAATATTTTAAATTACATTGTTGTTTTCGTTTAAATTACTTCGTTTGTACTTTGTAATTTTGAATCTACTAGTGATCTTGATTGGTGCTATTGTGATTGAAAACACTCGCTCGAATCTAACTGGAGTTAGTGCATCGTGTCATAACATTTCTAGAAAACGGTTGCTCGTCTCGAGAGCATGTGACGTTCATGTTTTTTAGACATTGCTGTCATATTTGCTCGAAATATATATTTTTTTCAAGTTAGTATACAACCTAAAAATCAAACAATAACAAGTGTCTATTCTCAAATTTTTTTATCAAAGAATAAGTATAACATTCAGATTTATATAAGTATATTTTTTTCTATTTCTATTGCTTAACTCCTCTCCTGTCCATCGTTAATAGTAGCCCGGCCGGCAGGCAGGCTATTACTTAGGTGTAGGTACATTACTACAAACGTTGTTTATAAAGACACGAAATGTTACTTTACAGATCAATATAATGGCACGGCCGCCACATTTTAAAGACTCCGCACGATATTTCGAAGAAAGCCTCAAATTTTTCTACAAATATGAATATCTGTTCAACTTTCCCAACACAGACGTACTAATAAATAACACATTTGACCATATCGATATTGAAATAGAAAATGTCGACGTTTTTAATGAAAGTTTCAAAATATTTTCTTTAAAGAGTAAATATTTACAAGATTTTTTAGAAAATTATGAAAAATTTAAACCAGTTATGGAACAATTTAGAGATAAGGAATTAGATTTTGTAATAGATGCTCCGCTTAGTTATAAGAAGAAACATGAAATATCGCATCTAGCCAAAGAGGTCGCTGCTTTGTGTGAGGAGCTCGATTGTGACACCGTTGTGGACTTCGGGTCGGGATTGGTAAGTGTTATGCAGACAATAGTCTTCTTAATATTCAATTATAAAAATCATCTTCAGGCTGTATCAAGCATGTGGCAGGATAGGCAGAGAAAGCTCAGTTCCCCACTTTCAGCCGATTTATCGCTGGGTCGCCTGTTACCCTGCATCACGGCGCCTCGAACTTTTTGTCATATCTCTGAAAAGTGCAGAAAGTGGAGCACGGAGTGTATCTCTGTCTCACCCTGAGCGTCGTTAAAACGTATACAAAGGAATATATTTTTTGTTTCACCGTCATGCTTCCCGCACACAGCAGAGGTAACTTAATTAAGACACTTCAGCCAATTCTTCCCTATTTTCAGCCAATTTCTAGAGATACTTACTCAACGCTTTGTCTCCTTCCTTGAACGAGAAATTGAAAATATTAAATAAGGCATTTCTTCGATTGGGAATCACCACACCACGTGACCCACAATCTGTCACTTTTATAGTCGCACGCCTATGCCCCTGCGCCACGACTGGCGCTCTACGACGCCCAAATTTCACAAGAGCGTTTTATTAAATATATAAAAAACTTATTTCAAATGCACACAGGTATTCTTAACATAAGTGTGTTTTTATTTTAGGGTTATCTAGATCAACAGTTGTATGAAACTACAAAGTTAAACGTACTAGGATTGGAATGCAACGAAAATAACTACATTGGCGCCAAAAAACGACAACGGAAATACCATTTAAATTCTATACATCGAGTGAAATATATTAAACATAAAATCACAGAACATTCAAAAACTAATATAGAACAATATTTAGAAGATAAATTTCCGAATTGTACATATTTTTGTATCACAGGACTCCACGCGTGTGCGGATCTGACAGTTGACGCGATGGATTTATTTCTTAAAATAGAAAAGGCAAAATCCATTATCATAATGCCATGTTGTTATCACAGATTATTGTGTGAAAATAATGAATTTAAAAATTTTCCTCTCAGTAACACGTTGAGGAATGCTTATGAGACAACACAAAGTGATTTTTTAAATATTCCCTTCTTAAGATTAGCGACACAGCCACCGAACTTGAGTGAAGGAAAGTTAGAAAATATGGTGTTCAATTTGTTAGCGCGAGCTGTTATACAAGTCTATGCCAAAGAACGTAAGTAGCTACCTTATTTATTTATTTTTGCATATTGAGAGGCAGAACTTAATAGCGCACTTTTGTCTCTACACTAGAGGGAAGAAATAAAAATATTAAATATTTCATTTCGCTATGCGATAGCTTCTGAAGTTGAATAGAGTAGCGTATCTAGAGATATTTTCTGGCTTTGGTGACCTGGACTTTAGCTTAGAATTTTTCGCGTAAGTATAAAAATGTTTTTTTTTTAATTTTTCGGAGCAATTTTTGTTGTAAGTAATATTTTTGGGGTGGGCACAAGAATAGTCTAGTCTCCCTTCCTATGCCTATAATTTTTTTTTCTATTAAAACCAAAAAAAAAACGTGTTCTCACATACACACATGTTATTTCCACATATAAGGCCACTGTCTGACGGCATGGGCGCTATATTTATTTATGAACCGATTGAAGTAGAACAAAAAGTAAATAGATAATAAGGCAAGTTTGTCAGAATAATCAATCAATAGTAGGAACTAAACCATTCATAAGGTTCTATTGCCTTGCATACATATGCATACTTGAGTTATATTGTATTAAATTAAGCAATTTTATTATCGAGGGCGGTTTACCAAAGACATACTTATTTGCTTACATGTCTTTCATGTACAGTCCATAGATCAGTTATATTTTTATTATGTATATCTATAAGTTTTATAATATAATTGAATATACTTTTATTAACCTAGTGAATCAATTTTACATTTTTAAATATAAATTATTATAAAAAAATACATTTAAAAATATAAAAAAACCACTCTTCCGAGGGCGGGACAAGGGTCCAAGCCATCGGTGGCTAGGGCTCCAGAGAGAGGAACCTCCGCACAATACGTGCCGTCTCAAGTAACACTGCCTTCTTTAATTATTATTACGTATATAATTTAGTTAAAATATTATATTTGCTAAATGAGTCCTAATAATTTTATTAATAAATGAAAAAAGATATTCGATAAATAAAATGTGCATACATATGAACAATCGTACGTATTACGTTTACCTACGTTTTTTCTAAGACGTGCCCGAGAGTCGTTATCGTCGACCCTCGTCACGCTGACACTAATCGCAATCAGGCGACGAATCTGTCGAGTGAAATTATTTATGAGTATTGAAATTTTATTTTTTTTTCGAATGAAATCTCATATTACGAAAAATGGTATTAAAAATTAACAATATAAATTTTATTTTAAGTATAAATTAATATATTAGATGTATCATCTAGAGGGACACAAGGGTGTGATTGTCAACACGTCAAGGTGTAGGTTCGATTCCCATTCAAGGAAATTAAATATTTAATACGTTAATTTCTTCGCTCTGGTGTCGAGGCACAGTGCGGGGTTGATTACCGCCACTCTACACGGACCCAAAATTCAGCGGAAAGTAAGAAGTAGAGCGTGAAGGGGAAAAAAATTAATATTTTATGTTGTTTATTAATTCTAAATAAATAGTACATTTGGCAATTAAAAGTAATGTTAGGCAATTAAAACGAATTTCTTTTACTCATATTATTTCTACGCGGTCAGTGAATAAAAATATTATTAACTAGTTTTGAAGTAGTCAATGGCACGTAAAATGAATGAATCCCGAATTTTTCTTTTGCATAGGAGTTTTTAGTTTAACATTTGCATGTGAAAATCCTATGCCCTTATTTTGCATAGGAGTTTTATCCTATTTTGCATAGGAGTATTTAGTTTAAGATTTGCATGTGAAAGTCATATGCCCTCCCTCCCCCAGTCCGTTTGGCAACAAAAGATTAATTTCATAAGGAGGGCTGCTCTTGCAAAATTGTTGTAAACATATTATGTTATATTTTTCTTTTGTTTAACGTTTTATAAAATAACATTATGGCTAACAGATAAAAGGCAAAAATTAAGATGCTGACAGCTCTGCGAATGGAGGGCGACCCTAAATCCAATGGTTGT
>FAPS01089478.1:0-10780 GCA_900068365.1 Heliconius elevatus bari
AAGTTACTTCGGGAAGATCTGATCGGGATCTAGAGATATTTTCTCGGAGGAGCTTTGTTGTTGTTTGTTGAGAGAACCTCGGACCATAATGTTACAACACTCTGTTCTCTACTTTCCGCCGATTTCTGTAGGTATAGCGTGTTGAGTGGCAGAAATCAACGCTGTGCCTTGCTTCATTGCCAAGGTAAGGAAATGAAAATACTAAACATTTCTTTTCCTACGGTGGGAATTGAACCAATTGAATTTACAATTACACGCTTTGCCTCTACGCCACGAATGGCCTCAGTGGTTTATTTTTGACTTGGACACCAAACTATTCTGGAGTGGGCACAGCCCAGAGGGTCCCTAATTTTCACTTATGATCGGTAAATATAAACAAACTAACGCAATTTAATACCTACTTTTAATAATTTTACAGGCACTGCGTCGTCGAGTAAACAAGTACGGAACAGAATTAACCATATACACTGGGACGTACGGAGTCACTACTTTAGAAGATAAAGCATCCATACCCAGAGACATCTTCCTAGACGTGGATGATAATAATAATGAAATTTTACCAGTTCCAATGTATTTTTATAAAGTAAGAAGTATTTTTAAGCTTCATGCCCTATCCCGAACTCAATCTGGTAACGAGATAACGCTCGCCTTTGAGTTCCGTCATTCAAAACGCCTTCGCAGTAGTTTCTTAATGGGAATTGGAGTGTCTTAACATTAGGTTCCCTTGCCTACCCTGCCTAGTGGGATACAGCGTGAAGCTGCTTTAAATGAAATAAACAATAAAAAAAATTGCTTTACTCCATAAAACATGTCTTATGTTTTTAAATGTTGCTTATTAATTTACAATTATTTTTCTTACAGATCGTTTACGACCCAACAAAACGTACAGCCACAACCTTCATATCAATAAACTCTTCCTTTTACAATAAAACAATGATAGAAAACTTATCGTTCTGTGACGATATTTGCGAGGGGAATCCCCTCTTCTCCTGGTTAAAATGGAGATCCAACGACGGAACGCATAGCTTTTGCTGTTCCTATGAAGATTTTGTTAAGGAAATCGACGTTATACCTAAATTAAATGTGGATGGTATATTTTATTAAACTATTTTAAAAAGTGAGTTGATAGTTTAATTAGTATTAGTATGTATGCATGTCATATAATACGAACGCGTGTGGTAAATTTCATTAATGTGTATGTTTGTCGACAAAATTCTCGAAAACAAAAAATTCTATTGATAATAAATAAAAAAAAATAACAAAGAATGATAAATCAACTACCACTTTGCCTTTTTCTGGCTGAAGTGGAGATCCGACGATGGAACACATGGCTTTTGCTGTCCATATAAAGATTTTATTAAGAAAATCAAAACTATTGCAATATTGTTTATTTTAATAACCAATTTGGGGGGTCACCTATGATGATCTATTTAGACATTCGAGCACGTGTGCTAAATTTCTTAATTTTGTACATTTGAAAGATTTTATTAAGAAAATCAATTTCATGTCGATGATGTTTTATTAAAAGTTGGTGATTGTGGGTTGACATCTAAACTGAGGGTTAATTTATATTGGTATAGAAATTACGTGAAGGAATTTGGTAGAACCGTCCGACTGTAAACAAACACAAACACAAACAAGCTGGGTGTGAGAAATGTTTTTTTTTTAATTTTCCTGTTTGTTAGAAGATGCACGCGGCGATGACCTCTGGAAGTCAACATGCAAGTCTTAAAAATAGGGAGAAAGTGATGAATGGAGTGCCTTATTATTAACACTTGATTCCCTCTCCCCACCGTGGTAGGCGAGCAAAAGCGTGAAAAGTTGCATTCTTCCGAGTTGAGATCGAATCCACAACCATTGCATCACATCATATTTAGAGAGCAACGCTGTCCCAATGCGTTTTTATTCAATTAAGAAATATAAAAATGAATGTGGGTATCCGTGTAATTTAAACGTACAAACCTCGACCACAGATATTACAAGTGGGGGTACTTATAAAGAACTTACGCCAAGAATATAATAAAACAACAAAATTTTGTACGTAATCGTGGTAATTTATTTTTTATTTTATTATTATATAAACAAAATATGACTTAAAAACTAATTTAAATGTACTTTTATTATTGATTTGTGTCCCTGTACTATTAATAAAATGATAATTAGTTTATTTTGAGTAACATACTGTATATACAAGATTTTTTAGTTAAAGAAAAGAGAACGGAGTAATCTGTCACTAAATTTCGATTACATTACACAAATAAAAAGTAAACATTTTAAGTTAAATTAATTTTATTTAAGATTTACCTATTATAAATAGAAAAAAATGTTTATTTTTATTTAATTTGAAAAACAAACTTATTTTTTAAAACTAGTAATACAATTTGCGTATAAAAAAAAATATTTTGGATTCAATTTTCAGATTTAACTTTTAGTACAGTTTTAAAATATAGCAATATCTATTAAAAAAAATATCAAAGTTTTAGAATTTACATAAACAGAGCGAATAGTGACAAAATACTCTGTTCTCGATTAGAAGAATATATTTATATTAATAGAAACGATTTTCTTCCCTAAATATTACTTTGTTCACATTTTACTACTAATTCCATAGCAAATATCGTTAATTTGAGAAATAAAAGAATCTATGAATTAAATAAAATTAAAGTTGCTTTTACAAAATCTTAAATAACACAAATTTTCTAATATACAATTCAATTTTGTATTGCTTAAAACTAAATTTGCGAGCTTCCACAGGTTCATACTAAATAATCAATTTAGAAATGATAAATCGCTCCTTTGGTGCGACAACGACGTATTTGCACTTTTTAGTAATATTAAACGAGATGCAAATAAAGTCTGTAAATAATCGTTTTGTATACATCTACATATTTACTACAGTTATTATAAAATAAAATGCATTTACGTCATTGTTGCACCAAAAAGCTTGCAGGTTATAAACGTCACAAAGTCGATTTATATTAAATCAAAAGTCACTACTTAAGTACTCAGATCTATATAATTCCGTATATTTCGATCAGATCTTCTACAAAAGATGTTATAACGGAGATTTTTCTTAGTTTTTTTATTCATAAACTAATCGAAACGAAATACAAACGGTCTCGGTTCTGCCTGTCAGTCACTCGGTAGTTGAGGAGTTTTATATGGTGTATATAAAACCTGCCCATTTGACTACGTTACGTAATACTCGAACGACCTTTTGAAAATGAATGAGTTTCTCGAAATTAGAAAATTCCTAACTAGAACCTTCTCTACTCTCGATTATAGCACTAAGAGACTGTCTATCTCTTTTATTTTCACACGCACAAGCCACTAACGCCAAGAGATGCTTGTTAGAATATTCCACTCTCTCCTTGACGAAGGTTTCCAGTTCGTTTCTCGGCAAATAATACGCTTTCACGTATCTGTCCACGTAGTCTTGATACGGAACAGGTTTTAAATTGGATATCTTCTCCAATTTCACGAACAGCTGTCTATAGTCCAGCTGCATTAGTCCCCTTCCGCCGTTTGAACATTTGGTCGCGTTTGAGAAACCCTCAACTAACAGATGGACTATAAATTTAGAGACCATAGCCCAAATCGAATTGACAACCTGTAAATTTAATGTAACTCTTGAAGATATGTTTTCTAGACGTAACGCAAAAACTTGGATCTTTCGGATGACCATGTCTACATATGGACTGTGTTCGACCGCTACGTTTTTTACGTCCCATCGAACTTGGGACATTGCGATGAGTGATGAACGAGCATCTACTGCTTTTGACGCTGAACACATATATACTGGAATCCTCAAATCTGATACTACTGCTAGGGTATTATCCTTGAAATGTTCAAGAATAATCCTTTGTTGATTTGTTACTATAGACTCGAGGTACGGGTGGAGTAGCTCATATTGTCTTGCAAGGAAGATAACACTTTCAACACCAACTATTCTTTCACTGAGTCCGTGTAAATTAGCCTCTGTGGTCATATCCAAATGATTTGGAACACTTGGTCGTTCATAGCCCATATTTTCTTCTGAATTAAGACTATTGGACATTCTTTTTAGAACTAAGTTCAGCTTTGAAGTGTATAATGTCGACGAAGCAACATCTAAATCTGATGTAAAGAAAAGATGGACTGAATAAAAATAATAATCGAATAACTGATTCATCAGCATTATGACTTCTAAAGATATTTGGGGCAAATATCTACTGATTTGGAGGTATTGGCCACAATTTCTTAAAACCGATAACGTAGTATTGGTCACTATGACACTGTCTTTTAATTTGGAAGGACTAGTCGGTACGTCGTTCGTCGTTGTGTACTCATGTCTGTCTGTATCTTCGACGAAATCTCGTCGCAATTCGTCCGGTTCGTCATCTGATTCGTCGCTGCCTTCAGATTCTGGTTCTATACCAAAAATGTCATCATTTGTCACATTTTCATTTCTAAATATCTCGAAAGGAGTCCGCGATGTTTTTTGCGTGAAATATTTTGATATATACACACTATCGTCTTGAGAAGGGGCTGATGAGGTCGCATCAGATTGTGTTTTGGTTAAATCAGATTTTGATGGGTTTAGATACTTTTTAAATTGTTTAAACTCTTGTAAATACAGGACATTGAAAGAAGATTTCACAGGACACTGTTCCCAACCCTCGTTTTCCAAAAATAATTTCAACTCCTCCATCCTTCCTCTATGATAATTCTTGATATACGAAACACTTTGCGTTTTAATAAAATCTTGTAGAAAATCTGATTTATCCCCACAAAAAATTTCCGCAACTTGCGTCAATTTCCTCAAAATGCCCAACATTTGTATGAACTTTTCGAAAGGAAACTCCTCTAAACCTGAACTTTTGAGAAAAATTGATACTTTGGCTTGAACATCATGCCAAATTCTTATCAAACCAGCTTTTAACTTCTGCTTAATATATTCCCTACTAACATTCTTCTCTATATCAAACACATTCCCCGAATTTGGCAAAGATTCCTCATTCTTCATATGCCAGTTCACCAAAAGATAATAACTCCGCATCACCAAAAACAGATTTTCGCACAAATTTAGCAAACATATCGAAGCTTTGGTCGTAGGGACAGAATGACACATTTCTTGAAACTTCATTTCTATAGAAACATCATTTAAATACGGCTTAACTGCTTCCATAGCTGATTCGTTAACAGCCGACGAGTAATGCATGTGGAGCTGTTCCATAGCAGCTTGCGTTTTGCCCAAAAGGCTGTACGCTTTTTTGAGTTTTCTAAATATATTTTCATCAAAATTATAGCAGATTTTGGCCAAAACTGAGTCTAATTTCTCTTCTGTCATGTCCAAAGTGTCCTGCAGGCGAGTGGACAAATCGGCTATACACGTAAACTGTTTGTGAGCTGACGCTGCCATCTTACTCTTTAAAATTAACTCTATAGCCTCAAAATATTCCTTTTTAGCCAACAAATCCCCGACATCTTTCTCCACACTTCGTAAATTTTGTAATAATTGGAGGGATTTTAGCACAGATTTGATTATCTGTCTTTTTCTGACATTGGCTAGAATGACAAAGGTGGATATACTGAGGTGATTGGAGGCAGTTTTCAGTCGTTCTCTTGCATTTTTACAAGTATTTAATGTTTCTGATAGTTGTGAACGAATATTTTGTATTTCGGTAAATTCGCGATCGCAATTGTCGCGTTGTTGTGAGATTAAGTGGAGAGCTTTGCCTGATACTACCTGTGGAGTAAAAAGTAATAAAGTATACAAAATAATTGTAACAAATAGGAATATCTGTATAATATGCAATTATTATTTGTTTTAATATACCATACAGGTCTGTTATTTTATCGTCATCGTGCCTCAGATAATAGTGGCGCAGTGAGATATCGTCTAACTGTAAACGTCATGATTGTAAGTTTGATTGCCGCTTGAATGGAATGGAATGATCGTATTAATCCCCGCTCTGGTGGACAAAGTGAAGCGTTGAGTTATTTCACGCACATAGCAGAGTAGGCAAAGTAAATATAGGAACATAAACCTTAAGGCACTCCATTTCCTAGTGATAAGACACTTCATTCAGAAAATTAGGTCCATTTCCCAATTCTTAATTCTTTCGAATTCTTGAGGCATTGCATGTTGAGAAATTAACAATCTATCCTCATTTTTAAATAATCTATTCAACATATAAATAATAAATATAATTTATAACTACCTGTTGCTGCCTCTTCAGTTTGCTAAACATGTGTTCAATAGCATCACAGTCGGGCGGGGATGGTGCATGTTCCAGAACATATTTTGCCGCATCAAACTCAGATGGAGGCGAGAAATATATATGCTCTATTTCTCTAAGTACCTGTAGTGTTTTAGGAAATAATTATTAAGGTGTATATAAAAAGTTAAATAGGTGAAATAAAAAACATTCTTTGATCAGATTCTACAAAGAACTGATCAAGTGCAAATCGGACTTGCTCGTGAAGGTCTCTAGAATCTACAAAAACAGCAAAAAAAAAATCATGTCTGCTGTATGGGAGACCTGTTAAATGTTTATTTTTATTATGTGTTGCTAAAAAAAACACAGGAGATCTATGGCAAAGTACATGGTTTTAGAAAGGCCACAAAATATAGTTATTACTTAGCACTCATTTTACATACTCACAAAAGAAAAACTTAAACAAAGAAGTAAAGCTAAACTGAAAAATTTTCTATGTATAATAACAATAAAATATCTAACCTCCAAATCAGCAGCTGACTGAGCAACTGTTTCTGAGCGTGAGTTAACTCCAGGTGGTGCATGTCTGTACTCCATTGTACAAAATATTTACTATAAGAAAAATAGATAAAAAGATATAAAAAAAAATATATTTATTAAACAATTAATATTATTATTAATAATTACATATTTATATTTGAAATTAATTTATTTTGCTGAATATATACTATTAGTTAAAAGGAATTATTAAATTTGTAACATTAAGGAAGTATAGAATAAAATTATTCAATTACATTTGCAGAAGTAGCTTCACATCATTTTTACATAGCAGGGTATGCAGAGGGAACCTAGTATTAAGACACTTCTTTTGTCACATTCTACCAAGTTTTTAAGACATTGTCTGTTGAGTGGCAGAATTAACCTACCTAATAATTAATATACTAATTTAATATCTCTCTAATATAATACCAGAGTGAAGAATTTAAATTAGTTTTAGTATAATCTCAGTGGGAATTGATCCCACAACCATTATGTTTGCAGTTGTCCCATCGCCACAGGACAGTCTGAATTAATTTAGAGCATTTAATGTAGACCTTAGTAATTAGGTAAACAACAATATATAAAATTACCAAAAAAGAAGTTCATATTATATTTTTCTTAAATATATTTATTTAATAAGCTATTGTTCTAGTAGTTTATTAGAAAAAGATAATGTAATTATATAATTATAGTTTTTCATTGATAATCTGATATAATTTATTTATTTAGAAATTAGGAATATAAACAATAAATATACAATAAATCCATACTTATTAGAAACTCTCATACACTGAATACTGTTAAAATAAATGTACACAAAATAAGTGCATTATAAAAATGCTTTATTAGAAACGATTTTTTTATATTATAATTACATTTAATGATATACAACAACTACTTATATAATTCATAATATATGACTTATAATTCATGCAAAGTAACACTTACCTAGAAATAGGAACCAAATAATAACATTATATTGTTTAATTTACTCATTATACAAAAAGGAAGAACATATCATTGCTAATATAGATGTTTTAGGTAAATATCAATAAATTATAAAAAAAATGTGTTACTAATAACACATTTTTCTTATGGAAATTACTTAATATCTATAATAAATAATAATAATATATTAGCAGGAAAAGCATTTTACGAAGAATTATTATCTTTGTAAATGTCAACTTCAAAATGAAAGTGACGTTTATATATATAATGTACAGTATTATTTAGATTGGATACTATAAAGAAATATTTTAAAATAACATGTTTAAAGATATTAAATAAATTAATGAATTATTTTGAACTCATTTCACTAAAAATATTTAATTTGGTTCAATATTATTATGAAAAAGTATAACTTTAATTCAAGATACGATTAAGTTAGCCTCCAAGAAATTGGATATAATCGGCAATGACAGAAGTACTTAATTCACGCAAAAACGGCTATGTATGCGGCTTAGATTTTGTTTCATATGGGGCTCTGCTCTTATCCAGTTGTTCGCCCATTATCATCACCCTCTATACGTCCTCCGAGTCCTCATTCTACTTGACCTTCCTCTAGTACCATTAAAACTGTGTTTTCGAAGGTCAACCTTCTGGACCTCTTACCGCTTACTTATTCTTCATGATTTTTTTGCCATTTTTGCATCACTCATTAATTCGACTTGCTCAAACCACTTTTCCCTTATCTATTTTTAAAAAAACGCCGCTTCATTATATTATAGATACATCTACGTGCCACCTTCCAAGCCCCTCTGGGCTTTTAGTACGTCCTACAAATAAGAAGATAATAGTTTTAGGTGCATCTAAGATCATCTGTTATGTTCTAGTCTGTTCTTTGATTATGGCATTCTGAAAATTAATTGCTTCGCCAATGTCACATGACGTTACACAATGGAAGAATACATGTTGAAAAAAATCCAGGCTAAAATACTGCTTTCATCTATAACAAAACGACAAAATGTATACAACATAGTGAGTTAGTAAATATATCTTTATATTTACAATAAAAAATACATAGAGGGCTAAACACAAACATTGAATATTAAAGGAATGAGAAACTTTGATTTAGGTGCATCCATACGTGGTGGAGTAATTTTTATAAATTATTGTCACCTAGTAAAATTAAATATTGAATACAGCCATCTATCACTTCCTGAATTAAGCCAAAACTCCAAAACGGAGTATTTTGATACTATATATAGTTTATATCTACGTATCATGTCCTACTCTCAAAAGCGTGAAACTAAGAAAAAGATATATGAATTAAAATATGTAAGCTTATTCTTAGAAACAAATATAAAAACATTCGAATTGTTCATTGATATATATTATAAGCTTATAATACGACTAAAGTTGGTTTATTAAATAAACAATCACTTTCATAAATATCAAAGATATTTCTTAACTAAAGACTAAATTAATTTGAACATAGACAATATCGTCAAAATTATAATTACAAATAATCGCTAGCACATTTATATCACATATATAAATCAATAACAATTGCTTATAAAATATTAAGAATCACAAATATTCTCATACAAGTATCAAAATTGAAGGAGCCGAAGGACACGTATCCAGTGCCAATAATAATATAACCCCTTTCAAAATTAAAAAGAAAAATATCAACTTGACGTCATGCGAACGATGAAATGAATATATCTTGATTTTAGTTATTTATTGACGTTTTTTCTGTGTGGACATTGTTTTTTATTAATGTGTTTAGTGATATTACTAAAATGGAAACCGATTTGATGATAGAAGACACGACGACACCTAAGGTATTATAAAATATATGTTTTTAACTAGGAAGTAGGCCAATGTAATGTCATGACAATCTTTTCCGCCATCTTTGCCTTTATAGCTTCAGATTTTTTATTAAATATGCATTAAAACTAAAAAAAAACTCGAACCACTAATTAGTTACACGTAATCTTTCAATAAATGCGCATAAAACGTTTACGTTTAGGCTACTAAAAAGATAGAAAAGATGTTTAATAGGATGATGTATGTTTCTGCAATGCAGTGATCGTATTATATTTTTTAGTTCTTTCTCTATTTTTTAATTAAACTGCTGCTATTTTAATACTTGAAACAGTAAATACTACCATATACTCTTTGAAACTAGTTGATTTCACTAATAGGTTATTCAATATGTGCTCAAAACACTTCATTAGTTTCACCATGGAAACCTTACAAAAAAACAAATGAAAAAAATTATAGATATCTTCATTTTTTCATTCAATATATCTTAAAGTACTCGTTTTTTAGCCTATTCATTATTAGCCATATGTTGTTCACAATATAACTGTTATAATAACTGTAAATGAAGTGGAACACTTCATCACTTCAACTTGTAAAATTTTATATTAACATTAAAACAATACATGATATAATAAATTTTCATATTGTTAATTTTAAGCTTAACATATGGTGAAATCAAACTCCTTAGGACTAACTTAACTTTATTTCTTTTCAAAGTGAAAAGAATAGTGTCTAGAATAATTGTGTCCACAGAATGTCATTTGAGCAAAAAACTTTCCAGTTACTCCTTAATTTAATTTGAAAAATATATTTTAATTAAATATACATATTAACTTTACTTTTCCAATATAAGAATCTCATGAAATCATTAAAATAAAAATCAATACATGTTACTTTCATTATAATGATGAAGATATTGAGGATGTCACAATGTTTTATCAGCAAATGCAATGGTTGTAGGCTTAGTCCCTATATAGGCGTATGACACTGTATCCTGCACATAGGCAGAGGGAACCTAGTGTTAAGAAGACTGTTTGAATGGCAATAGCTGCTTTTTTATTTTCTTTTATTTCCTCAACATGTTAACACAAAGCATGGCATAAGACAATGGATGTGATATAACAAATTTTATATTGCTCTTGCTGATTTTATGCTCGACATAATACATAACACTTTGCATAAACTACTGGTTTACATATGAGGCCGACTGCATAAGTAGTCCATTACAGAATATTTTTGTATAAATTTAAATTTTATATACTTTTACTTGC
>FAPS01094728.1:0-12161 GCA_900068365.1 Heliconius elevatus bari
CGACATGCGTCAATATTTGGTTAACCGTAACACAGTGTTATCTTTTGGTCACTTTTATTATTTCCCGTCACCCACTATAGTTATTGCAAAAGCATATTTATTTTAAGCATTGTAGTTCAGGAACGTTGGTTTGGGCACGTCGAAAGAATGAGTGACGAGAGAATGCCCAAATATTTATGAAAGAAGAATGAGTAGTAAGAGAGGCAGAGGGAGACATCGATGAACCTTTGCAAGCAAAGTTTTGACTACGCGAAGGTTTCTAGATAGGAAATTTATACTGGAGAAAGCTCACGCAAAAAGTACTAGGGCCCCTTGGAATCCATGTATGTAGAGGTTGATGATAGTGGAGGAGGCGAAAGAGGCATGTAAAGATCGTCATACGGCCTTTTCTTACTGGCTACCCCTTCAGGTATAAAGCGGGAAGCTAAAATATAACCTATCTTTTGCAATACTAGTTCTAAAGTATTTAGAATTGTTACTTTTTTAAGCTATAGGTAAGCTTTATAAGCATATTTTGAGGTAGGAGGAAATTACTTAGTGTTAAGACACTCTGCTCCCTGATTTTCAACTGAGTTCGAGATATTGCGTGTTTAGTGGTGGAATTCAACGCCGACTTTTTTCTTCTTACCAGAGCGAGGAAACTAAAATAATTCACAACTAATTGTATTTATGTCTAAGCTGAGTATAACTCTTCAATGTCGTTATTTTTTGTTTTTGTTTCGTTTCATGTTGTATCCCACTTAAAGTGGGTAGGCAGAGGGAATCTAGTATTAAGACACTCCGTTCCCAACTTTCTGCCGCTCAAAGCATTGCGTGTTAATTGGCGGAACTCAACGCCGCTATTTGTCTTGTTTCAAAGCGAAGAAATGAAAACATTAAATGTTTCATGTCCCCAATTGGCAACCGAACCCACAATCGCAGCGTCTACAGTCACACACTCGTGCCACTGCGCCACAATGGCCTCACTATCATGATAAGTGAGTCACATAGTTAATTGTTACATAGTTACGACCAACCTAAGAAAAGTAAAAAATAATTAATTTCTCCGCCTACAAAAATGTAAAAGACTATTAAGAAAAATTATAGGACAGGTGAAGGTGTAAAGCCTACATACCTAATGTAGATACCGCCTTCTTGTTAAACCTAGAATAGTTGTAATGATAATGGTGTAGTTCAAGTAACATCGTGAAGTAAATTGGTTAAATTCACATTTCTTTAGGCTGAGGGAACCTGGTAAACTAGTGTTTAGACACTCCTTTCCCATTAAGACACTTCCATTTGCCACCTGCCCCTGAATTCTGGAGGCATTTCGTTTGCCTCGTTACGAGAGCGAGAGTATGAAAAAAATGAATATAATTTACATTTTTTTTATATAAAGTAAAACTATAACGAGCTGTGTGCTTACAGTGCAATTTTATATTCCTATAAGTATTAAAAAAGGAACCCACATAAATTTTGCTCTATTAATTGTCAGCAACTATTTAAAAAAAAAAATCTTTTGGTTCGATCTAAAATAGATCTTTTTGTGTAGCGTTTTTATTGATAAGCCTTAATTTTTCGTAAGTAAGAATTCTTTAGTAGGCACTATATTTTTCTGAGCTGGGCATGGTCTGTCTTCCTTTCAACGCCCATGCGCGATACCAGAAATTATATAAGAAAATAATTATAGTCTCTCTGAATGGACGGGAAGTAAGTTCTCTCTGCTCCGCCTATTCTATACGAATAAGATTTGCGACTAATATTATATTTTTTTGTAATTTCTCACGCAAGTGTACTCGCCTAGCGAAACATTAACAGGATCAATGCAAGCAATTTGTAGCACTTAACGGGGAAAGCCGGTCGATCGTTGATGAATGAGTTTTCTCCGTACCATATCTTTAATTACATATCTTTAATTACTAGGGTTCAGCGCGCGAGTTTGCTCACACAGCTTGCATTATATTAAATTATTTCTGTTTAACTTTAACAATATATTCAATTTTTATAATTCATTCCGCTAATTGGAAATCGAACCCATAACCGTCGAGTTTATAATTAGACTTGTGAAAAATACGCTAATATAGATTGCTTCACCAAAGCATCAAATTGTAATGTTACATTCTTGTCATTCATATTTTTTTAGCTTCACGCTGTATTCCTCAGGGTAGGCAGCGCCGAATTGTATGTTGAGTAGCGGAACTCAACGCCGCGCTTTGCCATATTACCAGAGCAAAGAAATTAAAATATTATGTATTTTATTCCCCCGAGTGGAAATCGAACCCACAAACGTCACGTCTACATTTATACGTTTGTGCCCTTGCAATTATGTGCCCCTGTTATTTTTATTTTATTAACTGTTATATTCTTTTTTAAAATGTTAGTAGTGTATGAATTCTATTGAAATAACATATTGTTTTATTTTTGTTACAGATAAACAGCAAGGGGCCCAGATGCAAACCCCGCTATACCCCAACACAGAAATTACAAATGTTCCATATGGCGACGCAAAACCTAACACAGTACAGTTTAATCCACCCATACACAATAGCCCACCAGTCTCAAACATACAAAATTACGACCAATTTAATAAAACTAACGATACTCTATGTGCGTCTCAATCAAAAGCTCTTCCAAAATCCGACGATGATTTTGACGTAAACGAATATTTTGCAAGACTCCAAGGCACTAGATATGTTAGTGCTCCATTAAATAGTGGTATAAAGGAAGATCAAAGTGCTAATTTACAAGAAGAGGATAATCTTGAGGAAATAAACTTAAACGAACCGGATAAAGGGCAAAGTTTGGATGATGGCCAACACAGCCTTACGGCGGATATAGCACAAAACTTTTCCCAATTACCAACAGTTTTACCCCAAATGGCTAGTGTAGTTTTTAGCTCTTTCTCCAGCATGTTGAGTTTGAAGAGCAGAGACCAAACTCCTGAACAGGCATTAACAGATAATAAAATATATCAGGAAACTCATCAGAAAATTGAAAATATGCCTTTAATACCAAATGTGCCGGAAGTTCCAAAAAATATAGCTCCGCCGCCTTTGAAAGAACCACCTTCTGGTAAGTTATATAATTTTTAAATTATATTTTATGGGTTCTTCCTTTGTTTTCTAATGAGTGTTTTCCTTCCCTTATATGTAGATATAAATAATTTAATGTTAAAGATACAAATATAATCTAGCAAACCAGAAAATGTGATTACACCCAACATGCATACAATCAAAGTAAATTCGACAGTTGACCCTATCATTCATTTTCCCATGATCTTTGATCTCAACACTATAGGTAATTGTTTTGACCTTAAGCGAAGTGATGATTTGTAATCAACTTTGCCTATTTGGTTCTTATATGGAGACTAGTAGTGACCCGCAACTCTCCTTGAGTGTATTTTAAGACGTAAAAAGGAAAATTCTCTCTTCTCTTCTCTTTTAGTGTTCCTCTAGGTAGGGAAAGCCCCTAACATACCTTTTCTTTCTTTTACTTTTACTTTTCATGTTGTATTCCATTCATTTCAGGGTAGGTAGAGGGAACCTGGGTTTGAAACACTATGTTAGTGTTAATACACACCGTTCCCATTAAGACGCTTCGGTTCCGCCAAATTCAGTAGACATTGCTGTTGAGTGGCCTCAACTCGGCATTGCACTCTGCCTCCTTAGCAGACCGATAAAATGTAGATATTACATATTTCATTCCCTCTAATGGGAATCGAATCCATAACCGTCACGTTTTCAGTCACACACTCCTACCACAGAACCACGCGGTGGTACCAAATTCTGTCTCGGAATGCCTCGAATTCGGGTGGAAAGCGAAGGACGGTGTGTCTAAATATAATTTTCTTTCTGCCTACCTCTGCTTGTAGGATATAGCTTGAAGCTAAAATAAAACTAAAAGGGTAAAGGCAAATTGCGATCTGAGAAAACCCATCAACAAACCCTACTAATAATGAGTCATCAAGCAAAATATTTTTTTATAACAATAATATACAACCTGTTGACCTCTACTGAACTCAAGCGTAAATAAAAAACACAATCAAAATTAGCGACTGTCATAATTATTTAATGTCTGCTTTGTTCATTGCGTTAAGTTCCGTCATTTAACACGCGATGTCTCGGAAATTGGACAATGCGTGGGGAACGGAGTGACTTAACTTAGGTTCCCTCTATTTGACCTGCTATATGAAATTCGAGCTATTGCGTGTGGTCTTGTTACCAGAGTTAGGAAGTAAAAATATTTAATATCATTCCCCGAGTGGGACTCGAACCGGGGATACAATGCGAAATTATTATACAATTATTTTATAGTTTTAATCTAAATTTTCACATTTTATATAATTTCTCACAGTAATCGAATTTGTAACCTTCGTGCAATATGTACTTACGCTGTACAAGCGTCTTCGAGTTGACGTCAAAGTGACTTCCTCGTCGTGCCGCCAATACGAAATTTAATGATCACTTGCCTTATAGAAAACTGGTTGTGAGACAACTTGTATGTTACGAGATTATATCGATACAATATCACGAAAGTACCTATAGCGGATTATTATCTTCCGTGACAAGGAGTAGGAGGAGAGAAAGTACTCTCTTTTAATTATTAAGAAAACGTGTTTAAATTTCAACGCAGCGGGATATGAACCTGAGCCTCTTTGGAGACCGTCCAAGCCCTCTGACCAACTATACGCTTTCTTATACGCTTGTTACAACTTATTTATGTTGTTAGTTCAGTCTGTAGGGAGATTTTTACAAATTTCCGCTACCCAAAGATATTGCTAAGAATTATCTTTTGGAAAGTATTATTTTTAAAATATTTTTTAACCAGTCGTGGCGTATGAGCACAAAGTGTGACTGTAAACGATTGGTCGTGAGTTCGATCCCCAGTCGAGGATACGAAATATTTATTTAAATATATATTTCCATTTATTCGCCCCGGTATCGAGGCAAAGTGTAAAATATAAGAAAAGCTATCAATAACAAAAATAAATGTACAAGAAGCGACAAAGATGTAAAATTATTTAGTCACCCACTATAATTGCAGTAGGGTTGTAATTGTTTAGGTTCTACGTTAAATTTCACTCACACGATTCAGAATTTAAAGTATATCGATATAATTAATTTTTAGATTTTATTTTTTAATGAACAAACTATAAATAATTACAGTATTACAATTATATAATGTTCTCATGCAAAATACGTAATTAGTTAAGATACGCAATCCATAAGACTTGACTCATTTTTGTGATCATAACTTTCATCTGTTTCAGGTATTGCAACAAGTTATCGAATGGCAACGAAGAGAAAAGTATACGCGCAAATACCAGGCTTAAGTTCCGGAGATCATCATGTACCAACGTTTAATCCACCAACAAATTATGCTCCGCCAAATTACTTCATACCAGATAATATACCTAACATGCCACAACGTGAAAACAAATTCGATACATTTACTCTTGGACAAGAACAACATTCATTAACAACTCAAACTGAAATAGAAGTTCAACGTAACATCCCTCAAAACACTGATACCACCAACATTCATAATTTTTTCAATCCTATTGATATCGACCAAAAACAAAATAAAGGTGCTCAACAAGATTTTATGGTGCCAACACAAGAGAAAGAACCATTTATAGCAAAACAAGAAAATAATTCGATGGATGATATAACTAACCAATCAATAATTATGCCCAACGTTCCAAGTACACCAATCATTCCACCGCCTCCAATGTTCTCAAACATGCGGCGAGACAGTCAGACCTCTACAGGCAAAAGTGTATTACCTCCATCAATAGCGAGACGAATATCAGGATCACAACCTGTAATAAAAACACAAGCTGTACCATGTTTCACAGCCAATGAAAATATATTAATACCAACCACTCCCGATCCAACTGAAAGATTAGTTCAAGATACAAATACTAATGTCGAAAATTTAAACCAAATGCCAAATCGGAATTCTGAATTTACAAATGTTATACCTCCTAATTCATACGGCAATTTCGATAATACGTTTTTACCACCTTCAATTGCTTCATGGAATAATCAAAAGGGTGCTGTTGGTTCTCACGATCTGGAACCCGTTAGTGATTCAAGAGATACTTATCGTACCTCTACTATGCCAGCTTACTCATTGTTTTACACTGAAACCCCTTTATTGACTGATAGCGACATTTTACCAGATACACTTCATCCTCCCTCTTCTAAAAAATCTATTGAGCAAAGATCAGATTTAGTTTTATCTGTGAACAACAATACTAATATTATTGCCGATCATTTTAATCCGATTCATAAAGATGACAAAGTAAGTGAAATGCCTCTTGTTAATAATTCATCAACATTTACGGAAGCCGATGTTAACATGAATAGAACCGGACACAACGAAACTGGTCCTCAAGTTCAGATGTCCCATAACTATCAGATCAATAAGCCTCCTGAACCGGGAAAGCCTTTGATAGAGCCTCCCAAATTAACGGGAAATTTGAACTATAGAATGTCGAAAAAAAGACCTCAATATTATTCTGGTCCTATTGAAGGTTTTGGCAGCATCAGTAAGAATATAAATCCAATCAACCCTATTGAATATAATTTTTCACAGGCATTGTTTGGGCAGGATCCAAAAGGTCAATCATCAATTAATGTTATGAAACCAGAAAATATTTCGAGTTATAAACAAAACGAACCATTCAATATAAGTACACCAATCGATGTGGCTGATAGTAGAAACTATGCAACACAACAAGAACAAAAATATAACACAGCATTTGATTTGAGCAGAGAAACCACGGATTCATATGATCAACAACCGCAGGACTCTATAAGCTTTGGAATAATAGGGTCGTTAAAATCCAAAATTAATTCTTTAGATGTTATTAAAAATACTATCACAAATTTATTAGATCCAGCTTATAATATAACGAAAAATGATGATTTAGTTAAGCAGAATAATAAAACCTATCCTTCCAGCCAAACTGTTGAACAGAATTCTTATCTTCACTTTAATATTGAACAAAACAGAAATTATCAGCCTTTTGTTAGTGATAACAATAAGCCAGCAGAACAACAGTATTATAATCCTAATCAAAATACATATGGCTTTCTGAACACTCCCAAATTGGAGCCTAATTTTGAGGGTTGTGCGTACTATGAAGGTTTTAGCGATCTTCAGCAACCACACGTACCCTCTTCTTCTATTCTTCAAAATGTTATACTAAAAAATAGTCACAAGGATACGGAAGCTTCCAATACAAACAGAAATATATTTGATTATGTGAACCAAACTACTTATACTAAGGGATCATTAAGTTATGATAAAACCTCAATGTCTGAAATAGGGCCAATGGAAAATACTATGTTAGAATATAATCTTGATAACAAAATGAACACTACTTGTAAACAAAATGTATTTTCCGTAAATAATCGCGAAAATCCATTATCTAGCTCTAATATGAAATTGATGGAAACCAAACCCGTTAGTACTCAAGAAAGTGATATTTTAGATAATGCAAACAAAGAAAAAATTGAATATACACTGAAATCAATTGAGAGCTCTCTTGGCCGAAAAAACTCAACAATTTCAATCGGCAATATAAACACAAACGACCCTCCACGAGATTTTATTGATGATTTGCCTAAGATATCACAAGTCCTGACAGACCCGTCTTCAAAGGGCTTTTTTGATAAAGAAACTTCAATCGTTCTACCATTTCAAGCAAAAAATCTCGAAGAAAATATTAATAGAAGTAAAAACATAGAAGGATCAGAATTATCGAAAATTAATATCCCTTCAAATAGTGCAGCCTGTAATATACTAGAGAAAACTGAAGAAACTTGTGAAAAATTGAATGTATTAGACAAAAAGGCGACTGACTTACAAGACGTGGCTAAAAGTATTTTATCATCTGTTGAATTATATAAAAATAATGAAAGTAACAAATATACATTATTTAGATCTGAAAACACAATAACCGATAATGTTAACCTACCTGTCCCTATGTTTTCACTTTTTGAAACTTCTCATCCCGTAATATTCGATATACCTTCTCTCTCTAAAAATTCTTCATCTCTTCCAACAAATGAGAAAGGTATTAAAGAATTAGAAATGAAAATCGAGAATACATCAATATTTGAAGTTACTGGCGCAGTTTCTCAGGATCAAAACATTTTTGGAAACTTTGGCATGACTAAAATTAAAGAAAATTTGACAGATTTAAGTCCTGTTTCTGAACTTAACATTTGTGAAACTTGTAGAGAGGTTAAGAAACCTGAAGAAAAAGAAGCCGAAGATTTAACCTCACAATTGATAGAAAATATTACTGCCCCAATTCAATTAGAAAATCCGGTTGAATACCCTGTATGCGAAGATTTTGTTGAAGACCCTTTAAAAAATAAAATCGAATTACCTCCACTATTTGAAAAAACAACTACAGAAAGTATAGTAGATAGTATGAAAATACAAGTACCAGAGGATGTGCTGAATGATACAGACATAGGTAACGTGATGTTAAATTATGGATGGGCAACTAATGAAGCAGCTCAGTCTACGAAAGCTCTTACAGTTCATGATTATGACTTCCAAATAGATCCTAAATCTGTTGATTTTTTTCAAGATAAATGTGTATTTTTAGATGACATACCTGCCAATGCAAGTGATGAAATAAAAGCTGAGTTTCAAAATTCTTATGAAGATACTTCCATATTGCCGCGTCAGATGAGTATTCCATCTGCTCCACCTGAAGAAGACTCTAAATCAGACGAAAGTGGCTTGGATGTTCACTCGATTGAGCAAGATGCTAAAAAGGATTTTCCAATTTATGAAGAATTTGTTGTTGAACCATCAGAAACAGACGACCATAAAATAGAGTATAAAGAAAGAGAAAAGTTTCCAGATGACTCAGAACCCGCAGTAGACTCGTTTACTAACAGAGTGGAAAGATACAAGAACGCCACTGATAGCACAAATGAAATAAAGAAAGAAATTAATACATTTGCCTTTCCCACATCGTCCAGCCCAGCTATAACAATTGCTTCTTACTTTGATACAGGAAATTACGCAGTTGAAAATCATTATAAAAATGCATTAACTTCTCCGTCTTCATTGAATACATTTAACACTGATTCTATTGCACCAATGAGGATACCACCAGGTTTCGAAGAAGAATATCATAGAAGACTTAGTGGGATATCATCACAAGATATACTGAAAGTCTTTAAAATCCAAAAGCTTAGTGTAAATCCTGCTGACATCAATTCGTTGTCCACAATTAACACAATTGACAATATTTGTGACGCTAATGTGGAAACTATGATAAAAGAATTAATCGAAGAAGACAATACTCCAGCTGCAACTGACAATAAGCCTGCTTTAACGGGATTATCGGAAACAGTAAAAGACACCTGTAAAGATGAAGCAAGCAGTCAAGAAGCTGTTGATTCATTTGAGACAAAACCAATAATAAAAGAAGCCATTAAATTAGACTCATTACCAGACCCCATAAACTTTTTTTCATCAGACGTAGGCAGTGTACAAGAATCTGATACATATAGCGACTTTAGCAGACTATCCAGTTACTTCTCCTCTCCACCGAAACCTGAACATTCAAAGTCTTTTTTTGAGTTGAGCCAGTCACAAAATCATTATAGACATAAACCGTCTAAAAATATTACTGATTCTATACAAAATAACGTAATAAATTTTTTTGAAAGCACTAATTTCAATAATAATTCAACAGGAAATGATAAACAAGATGAAAACATTCCACAAAATATTGCTCATCATATGTCTTTAGTACGTGAGTTGACATCTGTTGAAAATATACACCCAAGCGAAGATATTGTTAGGACAGTTAATTATTTCACTTTTGACAGTATTACACAATTTGAGAATGAAACCATATTTAAAGATACTTTAAAACAAAATTTAACAAATAAGACCGACGACGACAAAAACGAAAGCTATGACTTAAAAGATACAGACAGTAACAAAATCGAAAGTATTATTGTAAATTGTAAATATTGCTGTTACGTTACCGAAACGCGTGCAGGTGTTGCTAATTCCAAATTCATAACTAGGAAAAGCATGGATAACAATTCGGCTAATCAAGAAGGAACTAATATGGAATTAAAGACAGAGGGTATTAGGAAGTCAATGACTGTTAACTTTTGTGAATCATCACCTCGAGAAGATGCTGATGATAGAATTGTTGTTATGTCCGAGGTACTTTTTTAATCTTTTTATAATAATTAGTAATTAATTTGTTCGTTGCCACTTATGTTACACATACTTACGCGTAAAAAAATCTTCTTTTCCGTTCCTGAGTGACAATGCATAAACAGAACTACTGGATTAAGAAATAAATTTAATTTTGAAATAAAGATAGATTAGGAAGTATAGGCTAACGCTAATACATGAGAGCTCCAAATTCTTACGGAAACGAAACTTGATTGTCCATATTATGTCTTAAGATCCACGCAAACAAAGTTGCGGACAACGACTAGTACTTGTAAAAAATATATTTGATAATGTGCCTTTTAATAAAATTTCGGTATTTTTATAATAGGAAACATTTAAATATGTAATTGTTAGAATTAATTGATCTATATTCTTTTTTATATTCTAAATACCTAAACAGTTACAGTTAAAGTTTAACTAGGACTTAAAAATCATTTGTAAACTGTTACAATTTAATTTATCATAATTCCGATAATTCTTAATAGATGTATTATTTGTTTATTCTAGAATCGTACATCATCAGAATATTCTTCAGTCAAGCATCACTGGTTCTATAAAGTGGACTATGAAGGTAAATCGATATGGCGAGGATTTTCTGTTGCTGACTCCAGGGCGCTGGAAAATGCTTTTAATAGCTGTAAGTTTATTTAAATGTAATTACAATGCTAAAATATTTGTTTGTTTATTTAAAAGACGTATGTCAACTTGTTGTATTCGCCGTTATTAATAAGTATGCTCCCATGAGCATAGCTCATCATAGAGAAAAGAATAAAAGATGCCAATATTGATATGAATATTGGGAATGGAACCAGGAACTTGCTCTTCGACATGGCCTTGTGGTCTTGGAGGTACCATACTATAGGAACAACATCTGTTCTTAAAAATAGCTTTGCTTTACCTGGAGTCGGTCTATTATTATTGTTATTCTGCTAGTAGACCGAGTGGCGCAGAGTCTGGACCCTTGTTCAGCTGTCGGGATAGTATTTTAAAAGTGTATTGAAATAGGTATTTAAAGTTTGTCTCATGGATAGTAAAATTATATATTGTTTTTCTGTCACTTTTATTAACTTACTATGGTAACACTACGATAACAATATGATTTGATTAGTGGCAGCACTGTATATTATGTGTAAGTACGTAAATTGTACAAAAGGCGATATTTGCTTAGATTGCTTTTTATTTGTAGCGGATCTAAACGAGAACACCCTAGTAGCGACGGACGGTGGTCGCTACGATGTTAACGTGATGAGTCGTCTTCGAACTGCCGTGTATTGGAGTGAGAAGCCTACAAATGTGATGAGGTAAGTTTTAGATAAGATTCTACGGTTCTTTTGTAATTGACGGAAAGTGATGAAGTCTGTCTGAAGCTTTGCAAACGGAGATCTTTAGACTAGGGCCCCTTTTGCCTACACTGCTATGTGTAGAATATTCTCTTTTCTTGGCTGTCCTATCAATATCGAATTATGCAAAGAAGAGTCTGCATCAGTGTTTGATTTGAAAGTTTCTTGTTTCACAGGTGTAGTTGGTTCTACAAAGGCACATCAATCGACCCAAGATATATTCCATACACTGAAGATATAGCTGAAAAATTAGAGGTAAATTATTCCAATTTCCGAAAGTATATCTTTTTTTTTAGATTTTTTACGTCGTATCCCCCATCTAGTAGGGTTGACATTGACAACCTTCTTCGATTGAGACACTTCGTTCCTCATTTTCAGTCGAATTTTCGACATATTACGAGTGAGTAGCGAAACTCAACGCCGTGCTTTTTCTTACTAGAGCGAGGAAATAAAAATCTGTATTTATTATTTATTACTTATTATAAAAGCGTAACGTGGCGGTGTCTATAGGTGGAAGATGTTATCTGTTTGATGTTGTGCGTTTGTTTAGTTTTTATTAAATTTTATTGTATTATCTTTTTTAATCTTTTTCCATAGGAAGAGTATCGT
>FAPS01095143.1:0-10153 GCA_900068365.1 Heliconius elevatus bari
TTGTGTTGCCTTGTTTGAAGTTGTACTATTACCTATTGCATTCCTAGCGTTAATTAAATTTATTTATTTATTGTGATTGTGAATAGGTTGTTTTTTTTTCTGTTTTTATTTATTTTATATATATTGTAAGAGGCGCTTTGTACATGACGTATTAGCATAAAAAGTTTTGTAATCAATGTAGATATATATTTTTTTTAAATATAAGAATTTACTCGATCCGATTTTAAATTCAATGCTATATAATTGCATAGAGTAGTCACAATATGTAAATTATTATAAACTCAAATTGTAACGATGTTAATTTCTTTTCTTAATAACATCTTAACTAGATATGTTTTACATTGTTTTCTTTTTTGTATATAAAATAAATAGTCATTGAAAAGCGGGAAAAAAATAAACCTAAATAAAAGTTACAAAATATTTTTTTTAATCAGGTATATTTCCATCACATTTAATTTTCTGATGTCTTTAAATTTATTCACATTAATTTATTTTATAATATTGTATTGAAAGTTTTTTCAAAGTAAATCTTATTATTGTACCTTAAATGTAAGCAAATACAATAACTATGGTATCACTAAAGAGAAATTGTTTTAAAATGGCGTCAATAAAAATAAACAGTGTTATTTAAAAAATATAAAAGATCTATAAGTATAATAATAAAAGCAGAAATTGAAGAAAAATTAAATATTACAATACCATATATTATTCTTTTACCTAAATTGGAATACAAAATAAACACTGAATGTACTGTATTTATATCTGTGGTAGAAAATGACATTTTATTTAACCGTTTAATGAAGATGCTGACATAGGAAAAAATATCCAAGCTATTTAGTAATTATAAAAATCGTAATAATACAGTAAAACACAAATATTTATTACTAATGAAATATATATATTTAAATGTCTCCTATAAGAATAATTCTCATTAATTATGAATTAATTTTCTATGCAATGCCATCTAGCGTGGTAATTGGTAAAGAAAATTTTGCTTCTTACATTTAGAAGTAGATGGCCTTGAAAGAAAAATTAAAATAGTACAAAGTAGTAGTTTAATTATTCAATTTATTAATTTAATTATCGATTTTATATTGCCACGATTGTAAACAAGTGTTAACAACCTTAGTTTATTAATTAATTGCACTATAAAACTAGACCATCGTCATTTTTGCTTTATTTTTTGAGAAGTTGTGCGAAATCGTTTTTATTACACACGCGAATAAAAAAATACCGTACAGTACGGTCAATAAGTCGTGGCCGTCTTAAGTTTCGTGGCTTCATAAGGTTTATGAAATTTTGCGCAGTATTCGGGAAAAAATAGTTAAAATAAAAAGCTCCTAAAATCTGCTTGGCCATCTACAGATAACTTGTTGCCAGAACTTGTTGGGCGTACTGTACCTACTGTGAGACAAAAAACGGGAATGGAATGTAATATTGAGATTAAACTGTAGTCTTTTTTATTTTAAATGAATTTTTATGTATGTAAATAAATTATTTAAAAATTTTCTAGATGGTATTTTTTCTTGAAGCGTAGCAGAAAATGTGTGGATATCATGAAGATACTGAATGTTTTTTCTTCAAAAAATTAGAATAACGTTTTTGTAGTACAGTTTGCGTAATTAAATGGATTAAAAAAACATACTATAAAATAACAAATTATCAACCAACTGTTCTAGGCAGGCAAAGAGAAATTCCGTGAGGGGGAATCGAGCTCATAACCACTACGCTTACAGGCAGATGCTGTGCCGCTGCACCACGGGGGACTTAAATATATATATTTTTTATCTATTTAAGCAGAAAGCATAAAAATATTTAAATACGTACCTATAGAAAAGTATAAAAAATATATAGTACAGGTTAAAAATACAGAAAAAAAATAAAGGATATAGATAATTAATGATCAAATTAATCTCCATTTACCGCTTACAATATTGCGTCAAACAACTTAACCATACAACTGTGATAGTAATTTTATTATATTTCACAGTCATAATTTTAGTAGCGATTAACGCAATAAAGCGAATTCTGTAACTACCGTTTATTTTGATCGCGAAATGTTCGAAAATTATATATGAATTGAATAAATAATTACATAGCGCGTCGTGGTGCAAGGACATAGCAAAAAATATTGAAACTATATAAAAAATTAAATTTAACTATATTTGAACCGCGCCTATTTCATATTGTCCAAGACTGAATGAGCTCTGACCACTAAGCCATACGTAGTCATTAAGCTACAGCATCTATGTAAAAAAAATGAATACAAATATAATTACATTTCAAAATAATGAAATTTTTCTCTCGTGCGAAACGATAAGTCTAAGTAAGATAAGATAAGAAGGGTAGAAGAAATTTTGAAAAAGTCTCCCTACCTCAGTAGGGATAACAATAAATTGATACCAAGCGTTTGAACGGTAAACAAGAGGTGCGGGTTCAAAGACCGTTACGTTCAATTCTTTACACGTTTTCTTAAAATAAATTTTTCTTTCCTAATTCCGGTCCACTTTAAAAATGTAAACAATTGCTTAGTGTAATTTCAATCTAGCTAGCTGCTTGCTTCATCCCGCATAGTACTTAGAATTGGCCGAGAGTGGATAGCGTCAAGACACTCCGTTTTCCACTTTCTGGTTGGATCTGATCTCAACGCCACCTTTTGCATTTGCCGGACAATACTTTTCTTCTTTACCCTGACTGGAGATCGAATCGAACCCACTACCGTTGCATTTACACTCTGACGTTTTCATCAAGCGTCATGACTTAAATTTAAATGTAATTTGAATTTATTTTGGTTAATAGAGGAAACTGAATAACGATGTTTTGTAAAAGGAAGTAAAAAATCAGTAGTTTTGTAATATAAAATACCTACCAATTATACTGGTAGGTCAATCAACACAATTTAGTATATAGACGTTTAAATATTTATCTTAATAAATTATAATTTAGGTCGTAATTTTAAATTATGTTTAATGCAAATCGAATGATTGCAGTGTCTGTCCTTGATTCTTAGTCTGCTAAAAACATAATATTATGTAGATATATCGTTTTTTTGTTTTAGCATCCCGCATTCGCAGAGGGAACCTGGGAACCCAATGTTAAGACATTTCGTTGCCATTAAGAAAATTCCGTACTCCTCTTTCTGTCGAATTCAGAGGTATTACGTGTTTAATGACGAGATTCAAAGTAATGCTTTGCCTCGTTACCTAAGCGAGGAAATATAAATGTTACATATTTTATTTCTACGAGTAGGAATCGAACCCACAAGATCTCGCGTATTTTCGCACGTTTTTTTTACATTTTACCACACTAATGTGCTACGAATGGCCTTTGCGGTGCGCCACGAGTGGCCTCATATATATCGGTAGATCCTGTTATTGAACACTTAATTACTTACAAAGAGATAAATTGTTTCTGATTGTGGTTCGAAGAATATTTTATTTATTATAATTCTTTAAAAATTCGAAAGATTTTTTATATTTAAGTATATCTTATTATTTTTTTTATTTCTTGGCAATAAAGTGCAAGGGAAAGGGATTCACCCAAAATTAGGTTCACTCTACTTGCCTTGCTGTATGCGGGACACAGCGTGACCCGTGTTGTAGATTCGATTCCCATTCAGGGAATTATTATTTATTAATATTTTCATTTCTTCACTCTGGTACCAGAAAAATTTGGGTTAGAGTTCCACCTTCCAACACGCCCCAAAAATCGACGGAAAGTGGGGACGGATTAGGTCCGCTCCGCATACCCTGCTATATGCGGGATACAGCGAGAAGCTGATTATTATTAAGCTAATTTTGCTACGGAATATTGGGTATAACACCTGACAATTACGCACCTATTTATCTAAATAATCTTAACTAAATTTTATCAATTCAAACAGGTTTCACATAAAATATTTAAGAAATTAATCAAAAAACTTAAATAACCCAATAATATACGTAAATACCTTAATAGTCATACGAGTTCAATGTTACTGGCCATTCAATCTGGAATACTTGCAAAATGAATATAACGCTAAATTAAAATGTCAATTAATTTATATAAACATGCTAAATTCATTAATAGCTTCTACAATCGGTCGAGTGATAATACAAGTGTATATCCTGCCAAATTAAAATGTCGAACGATATATGAAAATGCTGCATGCATTAATAGCTTTTCGAATCGGTCGAATGATAGCGTGCACCTGACAGACTAGCACCAGTAGGCGTTTGACTTTCGAACGAAGCGTTCGACGCGCGGAAAATTGTTCTATTTTACCGCCATTTTTTGACATATTTTGACGTTAAATGAAAAAAAATGTCTTAAATATTTATTTGCGAATATAATAACTTTAAAATGAAATGTATCGTTATTAGCTTTTATATTTGTTGAAATAGTAAAAACTGAAAGATTTTGAGTGAATTTCCTAGTGTTTTTTTAGTGAAAGTGTATATTTTAAAAATGCATTCGTTTAAATTGTTCAGTGGATTACTATTACTTTTGGCTGTTTTAACAGGTGAGTCTAGACTTTTATTTACATCTTACTTTAGTATTACGTATATTTCGTTTAGCGTTATCTGGAAATTTCTAAAGATTATTATCAAAACATACAACATAGGCAAAAGCTCAACTACTTTAAAATAATATGAGTAAATAGTAAGCTGTAAAAAAGCAAGCGAAAAAAAGAAACTCGGCCAGCTGTTGTTTTAATGATTATAACCATGAAGTCCATGAACATGTTGATATTTTTTTGCGCAATTATGTAATGGCGTTTCCGACACGAATATCGACATTCAGCTTTACAGTAGTTAAATTATATTTAAGCTTAATATTTGTCGTTTTAAAATTGTACTTTATCTTCACATTAAAGAATTATTAATTGTTAAAAAAATACTAAATTTAAATAAGAATGACTAAAAGCATTTCTAAAACAATATTTTAATGAATTGAACGAATTATAATTTATCTATGGATGATATAACAACAAAGATTAGAATTAATTTCAATTGTTTCATTTGTTGTGCGTACTTCGTTAGACTTTGGTTTTATAGTCACTTCCTAAGTTGCTTTAAAGTTCAATACTTTTTAGTAAACGTAATATGTAAATATAAATTGAAAGTTTTAGAGTTTTTTAACTTATATTTATTTATTTTTTATATAAAAAATATTACAACTTTAAAAGATAGGTTCTTAACATATTTTTTAAGCAAATATATAAACGTATCATCGCCTTAGAGTATAAACGAGACTTAGAGTTATAGTAGACATACTCGTATATTCCTTCGTTTTGTTTCGTTTTATAAAAACATACAAAACTGACATATAAAATATTTTATATAGTAGTGAATACAAATGAATTTTAGAATTTGTAAAAACTTTTGCTTACTAAGCCGACGATATATTACAAAATATTAAAAACATAACTAATCAGCATACTTTCCAACCGCCATAGACAAAAGTGAAAGCAGCTATGCCCTATGTATAATTTATTATCTGTTAATGATGGTATTCACTGACCCTCCTATATTTGATATGAATGATTAAATATTTCATTGAGGCCAGTCGTGGCGTAGAGGAGCAAAGTGTGAGTATAAACGCGACAGGTTCTGGGTTCGAGGAAATTAAATATTTAATATTTTTACTTCTTATGTATCGCGGCAAAGTGTGACGTTGAGTTCCCCCACTCAGCAATGGAAAATGGGGAACAGAGTGTGTTAACACTAGGTTTCCTTTGCCTATCTGGCTGAGTGCGGGATAAAGCGTGAAGAAATAAAAAAAAATTGAAATTAATCTTTCAATATGTATTAGGTATTGTTATGAGAACATGTTTTTAGGAATAATTTAGTAATGACTATGATTAGACTTAACATTCTAATTAGTGACAATTTAAATTGGCTGTTAATTGTCTCAAAAGATGATTAATTTCAATTATTGCTATTATAACACATCGTACAGCCAGAGCGCGGCGTTGAGTTCCGCTACTCAACACACAGTGCCTTTAAAAATTCGGCAGTTTACTAGGTTCCCTCTGTCTACCCTGCAGTGAACGGGACACAGCGTAAAGTTGATTTGATAACATAGAAGTAATATTGTTTTGCGTCAATAAATGTCTTTTAATATAATTAAAAGTACGAAGTTTTTATCAAACGTCGTAAAAACGTCTTATTGTACCTAGAAACAAGACCAGTTGGTATGTCACCTTTGAATAAGACAAGTATCATTAGTATTTAGTTTGACATTTTCTGTCATTTTGTTCTTTTATGTGGAACTAGTATTATCTTCTCTTTTTAGCTAAGATCAGGATTTCTTGACGCCAGGTGCGGCGAAAACACCTAATGGTTAATTTTGCAATTTTTCCAAAATGTAATAATAATATTGTTAAAAAAATGTATAGCTTTGTTGCTACACATATAATTTTTTCAAAGACTTATTCCACGTTAATGAAAGAGAAAAACTTTTATTGAAAATTAGGAGGGTTTTTAAGACGTACCGGATATACCGCTTCATTGATTTTTTTTACATTTAAAATAAAGTTTTAGACATATTTATTATTGAAAATGACAATTTACGTAATAAGGCACTTTGGTTGTGGAATCTATGCCTTTAACGGTGCAAACTTGAATGTATCTGACACATGTTGACTAGTTTCATAGAGAACTCGGTCGATTTAAGATGAGTTACAAGTATTTTTCTTTTCTGTAGCTTTACGGTGCATTTCGCTCATATTAGGGCGGGTATAGGGAACCTAGTGTTAAGTAAGTTTCCATTAAGACACTGGTGTTAAGACATGACTAGATTTCCCAAGGTCCTTCCCTGCTCTCTGTGTGCTATAACATGAAGCTAAACAAATAATTATTAAAACTGTTTATTTAAAAAAGTTATTTGATATTAGGTATATATAGCCTCTTTATTTACTTATTACTATACCGAAGAGCGCGTTTAAATCTTTTCTTAGTATTTTGCAGCGCCGTTATGCGTATTACCTGTAGCTATATACAGCATAATATTAATATATATTTAATTTATGTATACAAATAGCCATTTCTCGTTTAAATTAAAGAGCTACATAAAAAAAATAGGAAAACAACATTTTGAAATCATTGCTAATGATAAGTTACATTTTAAGATATTTTTCAACTTACTAACTATTAACTATTCTAGATATAGATTTTTTAATATAAATAAAATAATAATTAGATAATTATTACTCTGGTCACCTTACTACAGGTGTGTGAAGATATGTTTTGTATGTACTATAGTAATTGTAAGTAACGTGACACTCCGTACACTCTGACGCGGAAAGTAAAATTTATTCAGACTGTGACAAATACTTGAACGACCGACATGAGCGTTAACGAAATGAAATAATTGTTAGATTTATATTTATACATACACGCGACTTCGCCCGCTTAAACTTATTGTTATTTTGTAGAGACATTATACGTAATATTTGCATTAATTACATTTTATAATCGACACTTTAGATCTTCACGAACCCCCAAATTCGCACTTTTTTTTAAATATTTTATTTCCTAGAGTGAGAATCGAACCCACATCTTTTGCGTTTACAGCTTGTGCCACTGCGCCACGACGGCCTCGCAGTATTTTGAAGGGACGATAGTTTTTATCAGTATAGATGAATAAGTTAATAAATTCGAATCAATATATAAATATTAATTTTTACCTAATTAGGTTAATTGACTTTGAAAATTAACATGACTGATTTGGTTTTAAACACATTTATGTAATAAATGCTACACCTAATTATCGATTTATATAAAATTTTCGTAAGGGCTCTTACAAAATATACTAAGCTTAAACCGAATATTTTCTTTCAAAATAAAATTATTCACCTTTTCCTTTAGACATTGCTTATTATATTTCTCTAATTTATACATATGAAATTTAAGTTTATAGTTAATTTCCAAACAAGCCGCAGTTTAAGCGTAAAAACAAGAAATAAGGTAATACATATAGCAGAACTCAGAACTAAAAAAATATGGAATACTATAATATTTTATATTGGCATTAATATTATGGCTTTGGTTAAAATATTCCACCAAAGAACATCCTATAACGCCCAATTATTTCGATTAAACTGTCTGTCATAAATCAGTCTTTATAACAGCAGTGAGCCCATTCCATCAACTTTCCCTGCCAACGAAAGTTTTTCCGTTTTTGTCGCGTAACAATTAGCATAATTTAGGCTTGTCCGTCTGTCGGCGTCGGTGTTTGTAGAGTAAAAGTGGTGTAGGCGCATCTTTAAACAACCAAGATGATTCCAAGCGAGCAGATTTGAAAATGAAAGTTAGTACTATGTGAGAATCTCAATTAGGAGCAAAAATATAAGATTTATCTCAGTTTTGCTTTTGAAAGTCAATTGTTTCTTGTTTAAAAATATATAGAATTATATATTGTATTATATAATTATATAGTATGCAAAATGATCTATTTAAAATTAAAATATCTGTAAAACTAACTATACATTTCCTAATTTTAAGTACTGTAATATTAAACAATAAATTGACATAACTTTTTCATTAATATTAATAATATTTAGATTTAAGATATTTTTAGGCTTATTATTTATTTTCATATATTTTAGAAAGCTTGAATACCGACTTGTTTCTCAATGAAACAATTTTAATGTGCATGTTTCAAAATAATTAAGATCCACGATAACATTAGTTATCTGTTCATTTGAAATTATATTGAAACTAACAACGATTTTCCGTTAGATTGTATCGTTAAAATTAAATTCTCGATGCCTTTAACCTTTTTATTGGTATAAATATATAATATTTCTAAATTTAATTGAGTATAGAGTTTTTTTATTACAATTATCACTTTGTTAATTGCTTTTAATCTAATTTCATAACTAAAATCGCTGATAACGTTGTTATCAATGTTTATTGCCCTTTTAGAATTTAAATATTTAAATTGAAAAAAAATCATAAAGGTTCATTATAATATAAAAAAATAATTAAAACAAATTAATTATTATTTATTACTATAAAACCTTGAATAGTACCTTCTTCTATGAAGAATGCATGATATGGAGTACTTGTTCTGTTGCAATCGGAAGCAATTAAATAATTTGGTGTTACGTCACGAAGGTCTTTACATGGATTTGTTCCGGCCGTTTGTATGTAATCTATGATAAATAGGTAGAATTTTTATTATTATTATTATTTAAATTATATTTAAACGTGTGAGTGCTGCGGGTTCGATTCCCACTCTAGGAAATAATATTCGAGAATTTATATATATTTTCATTTGTTCGCTCTTGTGTCGAGGCAAAGCGCGGCGTTGAGTTCCGCCTCTCCGCATGTGATCCATTCAGATTTTACATTCAGTGGAACGGAGTGTCCTAATACTAGGTACCCTGTTGTGTGCGGGATACAATGTGAAGTAAATTAATATTTTTTTATATATTTTTAAAGATATTACAAATTACTATGGTTTATAAGTTAGAAAGTTAATAATAGTTATAAAAATGTAAACAATATTTTGATGACCATTCTAAAATGAATGAAAGTTGTACGGTTTAACAACCATTGTTCCACAATACAACTAGACAGCTAGTAAAGTTGTTAAGTAAATAACTAAGTATTTTCACATAAAACGATAATATTTTTACATGTTATTCTTTTTTCATTAATCTTTATTTGGAGAAAGTATGTCGTATACAATTCTAGTGGTTTTCGTATAAACTATAAGTTTTTTTATAAAAGCTGCCTCTTTATACATGTATTACATATTTAACGTTACAAACAGAAAATTGTGAAAAATGTAATTTAAGATCTCATAATAATTTTTCTCTGAGCTACTTTTTAATTATCAAAAATAGGCTTGTATTATTTACAATATTTCATAATGTAAGCAAAAATAAACTTATCAATTGAAAATTTTCAATTCAATTAAAATATTTTACTTCAATTCAATTAATAAAAAAAAAAATCAAATATACTTCCAAGTTTTACAATTCAACACAGTACACACTTTATTATGTCACCAGCGATTATAATAAGTCGTAAAACCGTAAGTTTCTAATGCCCATGTATTAGAGTCAAGGGCGAAGCGATGAAAAGAAGCGATGACGGTCTCGTTTAAAAAATCCCACGACATGTCCGCCGCCAGGGTGGGTATATACAAATTTGCATGAAAT
>FAPS01096701.1:0-10073 GCA_900068365.1 Heliconius elevatus bari
TAATCCGAGCGGAGAACGGAGAATGAAGCAGTATATCGCAATTAGGCCACGAAGGTTTCGAACGTATATTCAAAAGTAGCATTCATATTAAAAGTACCTGCTCTTTGCATTAGCTGCTCATTAAGTTTTAAAGCACGTTAATTTAAAACGAGCTAACGTAACGACTCTGGTGATATGTGTTCTAGTTATCATTTAAGAAAATAGATTACTTACTAGTATATATCTGTAAAGATTTTTTTTGTAAACTTCTGTTGAAACTAAAGAATTTTGTAATATATATTATACTTATTACCGCATCTTTTCTTTATTATGAAATTGACAGAGAATTCGACAGGCAGAGAGTTTGATTCATTCATTCCTGTATTCAGTCTGTATATAGCATAGTAAGCAGAGGGAACCTAGGTAAGGCACTCCGTTCCTCGCGAATGGGAATCCAACCGCGCGACCTCTTAAAGAAAAAGAGAAAATACTGTAGTACTGAAACTCACTTTGTTCTCCGTTTTTCTCTCGATCTCTCTCTCTCACCAATTATATCACAGCGGCGTCAATAGCATTATTCCAAAATGATGTACAAAATCTAGTAATAACCGGAATGCACCAAGATATGACTGCAATCCAAGATCAAGAGGTCAACCTCGGTCGTTCAAAGGAATTTACAGCAGATCGACGATAACCAGAAGATATTTTCTGACACACCTTAAGAATGTAGCTAATAGTATAGTAAATAGTAATTTACCAGTGCCCACACTCGGCACGGATGGTGCCGGTTCAAAGACAGCGTAATGAGAATTTATTGCTTTGTTTTGCACTAGGTTTTTGTTGTGGCTATGTCTGTTTTTATTATTTTATTCGTTTTGATTGAAAATTATTTGTAGTAATAAAAAGATTAGGGATTTTTGGGTTGATCGATACGTATAATATATCCTAATCAAAATCGGTTTAGTATTTTTTTGTCTTTTAGTGATATAGTTCAAAATATATAAATTTCGCTAAATGCGTCGTATTTATATATACATGTTATTTAAATATAACTTTCACAATGACTATTGTAATTTTGGATTCGTTCAGACGTTAGTTATATATTTTTTTATTTGTTTACTTATTCAGTTTCACGAATGTTAATTTTATTAGAGAAATTTCGAAATTTTTTTTAGGGGCACAAAAGTGGGACTGTGCATTCGACGGGTTGTGGGTTCGATTCCCACTCGAGCAAATGAAATGTTTAATATTTTCATTTTGGTCTCTGGTTAGGAATCGCCACACATAGTGCCTTTAGAGTTCGTCTGAAAGTGAGAAATGTAAGTGTTTTAATTGGAACGGAACTTCCAAATTGCTTTAACAGGTTCCCTCTGATTACTAAAAAAAACTTCGCAATTTCCTAAGTTATTCCTACTACAAAACATGTGATAAAGGGCACGGTCTTTAACTTGTCTGATTACTTTAGGATTTCCTTCGATTGATAGAAATAGGCACGGCTTGGCGGAAATCGCTTTCAAGGGATAAAATAGCGTTTGTATAGGAAAATACTCCCACGTGGAACATTTAGTAGGCTCCATACGTATTCATGATTATAGAAGAGAACGATAAGAAGAACTAATCTAACGATAGGTAAATCTCTCCGTTTTTTTCTTTCGATTAGAGATCTAACGCAAGCTTGAAATACGTAACGTTATTTCTACAAAATAGAAGCAGAGGGAACAGTACACGGTAGTGTTAAGACACTTCCAGCGCCTATATAATTGTGACAATAAGTATGTATACGGTGAATAGTGTCTTAACACTAAGTTAGCCTATCCTGCTATATGCGGGATACACCTAATAAAATAATATATTAAAATATAAACCACGTTTAGCATTATAATATTTTAGGTACCTAATTCTCGAGTCGTTTGTCATCCATAATCAGATGAATCTCTTAGATTCGCGAACAAAGTGTACCTAATGATGCAAAATGCTTCGTCGGCGCCGGTCTCTCCAGTTAAATCATTGTTCATGGTGGTTTATTTTACTTATGATGCATCAAGATTTTATAAATATTTCAAAGTTGGTGTAAATAACGCGAGGTCGTTGTGGGTTCGATTTCCAAACGGAGGAATGAATATTTATTTTTTTCCATTTCTTCGCTTGTATATAAAATTGCACATTTCGTCAAGTGGGAATCGAATCCAGAACCTCTCGCGTTTAACGCACTCTTGTACCCCTACGCTACGAGGGCCTCAAAGAATATATCTCAGTGTTTCATTTGTTTCTTTTTTTTTGTTTTAGTTAATTTATGTTTGTTTTTCATTTTGTGTTTTAGTTAATGAATTTCAATGATGATGTAATAAAGTATTAAAAATAAAAATAAATAAATATAGAATTAAAGTAAAAATTGCTGCCTACGTACATATGTAGAGCGTTGATCGCCATAATTCTGTATGATGAAGTGGATGATATCGTTATCAGTTCTGATAAAAAGTAATATCGTTCATATAGGTAATTCTAGAAACGTTGCACTAGATTGTTGTTTTTTTGTATATAATAGACACTTTGGCGTCATAACGTTAATCTTTGATGTTATTATTAATATTATATATTATTTCATAGGTATATAATAATAAATAAAAAAGGTTTTGTTTTTTTTTTAATTCTGCTATAAATACGAAGTTGATAGTTGGTTTGATGCCTGGTGGTATAAAATGGTCAAGTCAAATGAACTTGAATTTAATCCCGAGTCAACATAGAACTCGGCACCCATATAGATCTTCCATTCTTTTGTCAGTGAAATCGAGAATAACTTATTACTTAACATTTAACTAGACTTTAATTTTTAAATGTATTTCATATATATGTTAGGAATGGACCGTCGTACCATTTCGGAAACAGCTGACTGAAGAAGCAGTCTGCCAGCACAAAATACAAAATTAGCCGACAAATGGAGAACGAGAGTGTTTTAGCACTCTTATATCCTCGGCGAAAGTTAAAACATGCCCAACAATACTACCTACTCTGTAAGTCGGTAAAAAATAAATTTAATACGTACTTGCATAATGCAGTCTCGAGATTCAATTAGAGTCTCGATATTGCATTCACAAATTATCACATTGTGCGTACTGGTCGGGCAAATGCCTCTAACTGCTTATATATCCGTTCTTAATTTTTCATTTTGTATTACAAATTTAATTTAGTATACGTACGTATATTTATTTTTTTTATTTTAGGCAGTATAAGCAAAGTATCAGCAATCTAGTGTTAAGACACTCTGTACCTCCTTTTCCACCAAATCACTCAACGCTTTGCTTTTGTGTTAATACAAGAGTGAAGAAATGAAAATATTAAATATTTCGTTGTCTCGAGTGGGAATCGAACCCACATCCTGTCGCGTTTACAGTCGACTGGCTTATAATTTCTGACCAAACTTCACTCTAAAAATTCTTGATAACTAGTTGGAGTGTCTTAACACACGTTGCGTGACTACGTATGGTATGTTCTGTGGTGCGCTTGTACTATTTACGAGAGACGAAGGTTCGAGTCCCGCTACGTTCAAAACGTTCTACGTAAAAATATTACATAATCTTGGTACTTGGTTTTTTCTTTTTGTTTTCTTTTATTTTCATACTTAACCTAATAAGTTAAGTTATTACTTATTATTTAAAACAAGTAACGTTTAAAACACGATATACCAATTAGCAACGCCCGCGTTGCATAACCGCGTCCTTGCCCGGTGATGTCACAACTCTCGCGGTCTCAATGGCCGGACGTCAAACTTAGGTATTTTACCATATATATATATGTATATCTATATTTATTTATATGTAGGTAGGTATGTGTAGGTATTGTTGGATAATTAAAACTGTTAGCTAGTTTTATTTATTTATCGTACAGTCAAACTCATTTAGAGTTTGTAGGACATAGTATAATTTCCTATGTATCTTCTTCTATTATAATTATAATAAATAAAAAAAAATGTTAGGCTTCTCTATTTTTTTCGATAATAGTTTTCAGTTCAGTTGACTCTTTCTAAACTCTTCCAAAATTGGGAAACTGTCTTAACACTATGTTTCCTTCGCCTTCTATGCTTCGCGGAAAAGCGGGAAGCTGAAGGTGTATAGGCGAAACTCAACGCCGCACCCTTGAATTTTCAATAGGAATGTTAACTTTTAAGTCATAGCTTTCATATAAAATCACGCGCTGTCTTTGTCTTCTTTAAGAGTAACATACTTAACTATGTCAAATTTTTAAATAATTCAAAATATTTTCAAAGTAAAATGGTATATATTATTTTAATTTCAGTATTTCTATTTCAAATTTTAATAAGCAAAGCTGCAAGCACTAGAGTCAAGTAAATGACCAAGTTGTTGGCCGTCGTCCAGTACCCTCGTTTAATGTCAAGAGTTCCCGGCGAACGCTTTTTCTTAGGAGAGAAAAAAAAATCTTTTCTAATAAAATCTTAAGGCATATTTCACATTGCTTTCTTTCTATTTTTAATGTTATGTTTATTTTTTAGTTTTTAGTTAGTGATATAATAGTTTGAAAATGTAATATTAGCTATTTTAATTAATAATTGTTTTTGTATATTATGTAATTATAGAGTTCGTTTATATTAAAAACTATTATTAATTTTTACTTGATTCTTCGCAAAGGATAAATGCAAGTAACTGAGGCCCATATGAACTCTGACATCGATGGTTAGATGCTGTTTTCGTTCATAGACATATAATTTTTTAATAAAACCTGCATCTCATGGACAGAATCAGAGTTGAGAGCGATTTATAAGTACGGACCTAAGAGTTGTGTATAAAACATTCATAGTGAGGGAAGGAACTCTGACCATAATATATTTATGGTAGGGTGAGTTACATAAAAACTTTTAACGTCATGTAATATTAGCTGTCTTCGATTAATGGAATATCCAACTTAAAAATTTTTTTTATTCATTCGAAGAAATAGTTTCTGAGATTACCCCGTTCAACCAAACAAACTTTTCCTTTAAAATATTAGTAATTGTACAATATGAAATATAATTTGGTATTTTCTAAAGAAATGTATTTGAATCAATAAGCACCACGTGTTTATATCATTCTAGATTCTAGGACAACTCAAGTAAACATGCGTTAGAAGAAGACGGACTCCATACGACCATACATTCCACATTCATACAGACATTCATATTTCATACGTGAACGGGTGACCTGGTCATCTCTTATGTCTTATATAATGCACGTCAATTATGAGGTCGGAGACGGACGGTGCTCGAAGTATGTGGGTACTTGGGGAACCTTGCAGTGGTCTTGAGTGTTTTGTTTATTGTTTATGAGATAGCTCGCTAACAGAATGTTTTCTTTTTTTTTCTTCGGTCTTCACGCTTTATTCCTTATGTAGTAGGATAGGTACAGGGAGTAGTGTTAAGACACTTCGCTCCCAACTTTGCGCAGAATTCTAGAGTGGCCTCTATCATATAGAATATACTTTAAAATCAATAATACCACAAATATATACAAAATGACACCCCAATTTAAGAAAAACAGTGCGTAAGTTAATGATGTTAAAATAAAATATGTACCTATAGTTTGATTAAAACAAAAAATAAAAAGCTGTATGTTATATTCCACATATAGCGGGGTAAAAAGAGGGAACCTAGTGCAAAGACACTCCAGTCCAATTTTCCAGCTGAAATTTCGAGACATTGCAATTTGATTGCCTCGGCACCAGGGCGAAGAAAAGAAAAATCTGGATTCCTCAAATGGGGATCGAATACACAACCTGTCGCGTTCACAGTCACACATTCGTGCTCCTGCGCCACAGCCTGACTTCTCCATAAGGAAAAATTTTACTATAAAAGAGTATACATATATGTACAGTATGTCACAATTTAAAACAAGTTATATTCGACATTTACTCGGTAACTTGAAATTAAAGCTAAAATTCGAATAATGATACTCTATATAGGGTGTAGTGTTACAGATTTTGTTCGCGTTGGTCCTTTCGTTTTGTTTGTACGTAGCTTAGTGGTTAGGTAAACTTCTCCGTTTTTAGGTTTAATATTACTTTTTTTTCTCCTTTAATCCCTCTTTATTTATTTATTTATTTATTTATTTATTTATTTACCTTTGTGTAAATTTGGGAACAGCTAATGATGTAGGTAAATATTTTAATAACGAACGCTACATACATACTCTTTTATAGAAAACTTTCTACGTAAGGTTTAGTGGTCAAAGACCGCGAACGGTTTCCAATGGTCGTAAGTTCGAATCCCGTTCGTTACATAATTTTTTTAATACGTTTCCTAAATGAGTATCGTATTATATTTATTTAACACAAATACAATATGAAATTACATTTAATTATACGCTGTCACCTTAACTAAAACTCGATATCTGACACCTACGTCAGAGAACTATTCTATATATTCTCATTATATTCTATATGAAACATTCTAAGCACGCAGCTATTATTGGTCAGTACTAAAATACACTGGGCGCGTTGTACTGCATCAAAAATATTTAAAATTAACCTCTTCTCTTCCAACAAAGCTAGCTAAGTAAGTGGTCGCGACGGAAATAACGATTTCCTTCAGGATCGCTGGCGTTAGTTGGTTACTTTGTTAGTTTTTACGTAAGGTGCTTTGGGTTTTTTGGTGGGTTTTGTTAGATTTGAGGTCGTAGTTTGATTTGGTGGGGGTTCGATTCTAGCTTGGGGTTGTGAATTATTTTCATTTCGTGTCTCTGGTAATTGTGTCGAAATAGAGCGAAAGTTTCTCCCCTTAAAACGCAATCCAGAATTTCGCGAAAAGTGNNAAGCTGAAAATAAATAGCTAATTATTTAAATGAAATGCAAAAAGCCCGACGCTAACTACAAGTAGTTTGCAATGCAAAATGTTTCAATATGGCTTAAGTTCTTTACTATTACAATTAAAGTATCTATAGTTTAGTAGATGTAGGGCTTAAGACCACCCATTCAGTGTATTTATAATTTAACTTGAAACTTTTATGGGGAACATGTGTGAAGAATTGCTTATTCGAATTGCATCTTTGTTTTATTTTACTTTGTGTAAGAGACTAATTTGTTAGATTTTTTTTCCAGTACTTTTTTTTGTATCTTTACATTGTATTCCGTATAGGGAACCCCGATAGGGAACCTGGGAACCAATAGTTAATTCCGCTCTCATTTAGACACTTTCGTTTCCTACTTACCGATGAATTCTCAAGGTAATGCTTGTTGAGGCCACTCTACTCCTCATTTGCTTCGTTACTGAAGCGTGGAACTGAAAATATTGAATATTTTATTTCGATTGGGAATGGAACCTTCCCTTTTTCGATAAATGAATTGTTCTACACAAGAAGAATTTCCTAATTTGAACCGATAGTTCCTACTAAGAACCTATTAGATATTAAATTCATAAACTTCAAGTGGGATTGGAACCTTATAACCGCGAGTCAATGGAGTCAGTAATGACATAATTAAGGTGAAGGCCATATGCTGTAAAAAAATTTTACCATCTTCATAAACCTTTTGCATCATTCTCTACTAAATCAAATTAATCTTAAATCTATAATATAAATCATGTCTAAGATCTTATATGGAATAACTCTCCCAAAATGCACTTCCTACTTTGTTTAAAGAGATGGTAACAGGAATTAGAATTTGACACCCTCTTCTTTCATCTCTTACACTTATGTCTGTTATAAAAATCAAAAATAAACCTCAAGATATGGCCATTAAAAACAGTTTTATTATACGGTTTTTATAGAACGCACTTGCCCATTCATCTAAAATCTTTTTTTTTTTCTCTAGCTTCACTTTCACGCTTCATCCCGCATCGGCAGAAGACACTACACTACCACATTCCTAACTAAGGGCTTAGACTGACACTGAACTTAAAGTTAATTATTAAGTTGATATTAATGTGTTGATGGGAATAATTTATTGCCCCTAATAGAAATCGAAGCTACAACCATCGCGTTTATAGTTAGACACTATACCACTGAGCTACAATGGTCTGGCTGCTGGCATTCATTCAGTTTATTCTAGTTAATGATTGGTTTCACGCTTTTGGACGTGCGTCCATGCGTGAGTTACTAATCACTGAGCACTCTGCGCTCCCGTTGACAGTGAAAGTTTGGTGATAAGCGTTGTATGTGCGTTTCCTTTCTTTTTGTTTTAAATTCATAGTGTTTATTTTTCTGTTTTAGTATTATTTTGTCAATACTTTTACCTAAATAAAGCGAAGGAACGAAAACTTTACATATTTCATTCCCTACAATGGGAATCGAACCCACACCCGTCGTGTGACCCTGCGCTACGAGTGACATTCCATAATAAAACGAAAATAATTTTGCAATATGAATAAGTTTAGCATAATAAACAATTCTGCCATAACTGCAGTAACTAATTGATACAACGGCAACGTGGAAATAAGAAAAAAATATAATCTAATTACTTGAAAATCTCTCGCTTATGTGAACACGTTTTATACCTACTACCTAAGGTAGCTAATAATTGTGTTTGGTAACTACCGCGTATAACCGGTATTTTGTATGTATGTATTTAAAAGAAACTTGTATTAACAAATGCTTTGTTATTGTAAGTCATACAAAAAAATAACACTTTGAGTAAAAAAGCTGAGCTATTTATGATAGTGTTGATAGGCATCATCAATATAGAGTTAATATTTAGTCTCTTATGAAGGTACTATGAATGCTTGTTATGTATCATTATACCTTTGTTATTATTAAGGGCATAAGATAATAGCCTTTTTTTATTATAGTTTAGTAAAATCAAGGACTAAACGACTTACAACTATTTTCTCTAATCAATGCTTCGGCTGTTAGGTATAGCAATTTAAAATTATGCCTATAAGAAATTAATATGTAAATTGCAAATCAAAACCCCATGTAAGACTAACGGACGGACGTATCTAATAACATAATGAATGTCTCCCGCGATTTACCTTAATGATTTTAAAGACTAGTGTTTGTTTCGTGACTTTGAATGTTGTGTCTATGAAAATATTCGTTTTTTTTTGCAATTTTATCGATTTTCAATGATCTCGGTTCAATCTCCGCTCGGGTGAATATATTATTATTTTTTATAATATATATGGGAATATATGTTATTAATATTTTTATAAGTAAAAGCTCAGAATGAGTTCCGACGCTCAACACGCAATGTCTCGAAAAATACGGCGGAAAGTAGGAAACTGAGTGTCTTAACATTTGGTTCCCTCTGCCTATACATGTCATATGCGGGAAAAAGCGTGAGCTGCTTTTTTTAAGTTAATGTCAAAGTCAAGACAATCACGGCGTTAAGTTCCGTTATTCAACACGTAATGCCTCAAGTATTCGGCTGAAAGTAGGGGATGGAAGTGTCTTAACAATTAACACTAGGTGCCCAGTTTTCCTTCCAGTGCTAAAAAAATAAGTTAACGTTTCACTAGTACCTTTTCGATAATGGAATTGATAAAGATGATATGGCTTTTTATCGTATCGAATATAATAAAGATGTATTGCACTATCTTAATATATTATGCGATATAAAAAGAAAACACCCAGTAGTTAACATGTGTAATAACATGACGCGCTAGCTATTTGCTAGACCTATTTTATAATAAACATACCTAGATGGTGAAGACAGGATATGAATGTAAATTTTATTTTTACTCGCCTCTTACTGAGCGAACGAAACAAGAAAATAAGCTACTTTTTAAAAAAACATACAATATTTTTGTTTTCCACAACGTAGTATATAAAAATTTCGACGTAGCTCGATGAGAACGTGTAGCTTAGTTGGGCAGCGCGCTTAGACGGTTTCCAAGAGGCGCGGGTTTAAATCCCGCTACGTTAAAATTTTTATGTATTTTAAATAGTATCTTTTTTTTTCTAAGTATGGAATAATACTTTAAAAATGTAAGAAAAAATAAGCTACCAATAGACACTGTGGGGACTAGATATCGTTAAATTAGAGACATTACTTTTATTGAAAAAACTGATATAAACGTTGGTGAACTTCAAAGTCGTAGTTGTTGTAAATCGTATAGGTATTTATATAATTAATAATACAATGTTTATTTCATTTTATTGAATATCATGGAACAA
>FAPS01109049.1:0-11119 GCA_900068365.1 Heliconius elevatus bari
TTATTGCGGTATATACTTTCCTGAGATGAACAAGTATTACAGTTGGCATTGACGGTTTTAATTATGGTTGATGTGTCTTGACTTATTTTTTTTACTGATTTCGTTGTTAATTTGTGAGAAGAAGATTTACATAAAGAAATATCTATTTCGGTTCCAACATCTTTAGGACAAGTGAAATTGTTACTTGAATGACTTTCCTTTATTTTGTAATACCAAGACGGATTTGATACTTGGTCAAGTGGCAATAAACTTTTAACAATAAGTGCTTTTTCAATTATTTCATTTTGCCAAATTTGAGCAACAGTTTTTATACTGTCGTTACTGCTGCATGGTCTAAACTCGGCTTTTGTGTTATCCATTCTAAATATTTTTTCCAATATTATCTTCCAAAACATCTTAATCGTCTTTAAAGCTTCCAAACATTGATCGCATGGCCAATGTGTAGTTTCTAGTTCTTCCTGATAAAAATAACTTAAGTAGCTTAGCACCTGATAGGTAAGTATTTATAGAAGATTTAGAAGAATATATCAAAATAAACATAACAAACATACTAACTTCAACAAAATATTTATCGAATACTTGTTCATTTCTCAAACACTCCGTCATTGCGTGACACGAACTACAGATACTATCCAGCACCACTTTGGATTTACATTCTGGATGACATCGTGGTGCTACCTAGTGTCATAATTATATTTTTTAGAGATTTCTATACTATTTTGAAATCTTACCAAAATATATTTTTTTTAGAAAACATAGAAATTCGAATGTAGATGGGATAGCTATACGTAGAAATTTTTATATGTTTGGTATTAGCAATTGTAATTGTAAATCCCTCTACGTTTAAATTTTTAGTTCTTTTCTAAAAAAAGTAATTTTATTTTCTAAATAACATTTGAAAAATGTTAAAAATATTCCAAACTAACCTTAGTACGTCGTCTCCAAGTCATAGCTCTAAGCAAATTTGTCACAGCAGAGACAGGAACGATACAAACTGGCATGTCACTTTTCATCCAGTCTCTAAGATAGCAGTTCCGAACATTAAGATCATGACTCCAAGCTCTTACATCTACACATGATTCAAAACATTTAATTTTACCCTCGCTGCGACCTAACAGCGTAAGATTCTTTTGATTTGTATGAAACATTGAATTTTCTTTTCACTTTTTAACTTGAAATTTGTGTTAATCATATTGAAACTAACATTTAATTTGTAAATACATTGTTTGTCAAAAACTAAAACCTAATTGACAATTAATTTTGTATAGATGTAAAAAAACATTATACAACCTATTGTAAGGTTTACTTTCCATTAATATAAATTTCTTAGCACATAAAAACTATGAATGCAAAAATTTCAAAATTGACATTCTACTAAAGTCATATTTCAGACTCGATTTCGTGTCATAAACATTTTATATATTGATTTTATTATATACATTTAAAGTATCGCAATACAAAATAAATCTAGTCTATCATTATGAATATGGATGGCAGTGAAAAGTAGGGTAAGGGTATTCATTAATGTCTAGTAAAATTCAAAAAGCAACATTGAAATAACGATTTGGCTATGTCATTTATAACTAAAAGAGAACGTGTATTTAACGAATATGACTTATTCGACTTACCTGCACGGAATGAGGGTAAGTTGAAGGCGTACGCGTCATGCACAGACGCGAGGGCGTGGTCGCACTTCTGTACTGACAAAACTGAACACCTAGTGGAAGTGATTAAAAGGAACAATGAAACTGTTCGACCCAAGTATGTGCCAACTGAAGTGATTGTAAGCACTCTAATGATATCGAAAAATGCTGAAATAGCGCGCCTGAAGCGCAAGATAGAGGAGTTTGAACAAATGATAGCTTCGTACGATCAACTGGAACTAACATGTGAACAGAAATGTGAAATTGCTAATGCGGTAAGATTTATTATTACAAACTCATTTTTTTCTATAAACATCTATAATGCTTTAGCATTTATAATTAGGAGGCAAAGAATAGTAATAGGGAAATTGAATCTGTAACCTCAGTCTTGGACATTATATCTAAAATATACATATTTGCTTAACCATTTAGGCTATATTATGTTTCAGCATGCAGCCATAAAAGCTGCGAACAAGGAGCTTGATGACATGGTTAGTACTTATAATGTTGAATATCCAACCATAATATTATATTCATAAATTTCTCTTCACAATAAAACGTTAATTCTTATTACAGTGCTTGGATTTAGATCTTTCTGGATTCACTGAGGTAAGTCCGAAACAATAATTGAAACAAATTAATAATTTGAATAATTGATTTAAGTATATATTCACTTAACGTATCTATTTTTTTCAGGGCATAGATTCAGAAACATTTGAGGTATGGCTAAATAGAAAACGTAAAATATTTTTTTTACATAGTAATATCAGTAGTAGAAAGTTTTCAAACATATTTTTAATACAGTAATATAAACTGTAACCTATTTCTGAAAAGATTAAAGATGATTAATAGATGTCAGACGAAGGCTTTTAATAAATTCTATAAACATTTAATTATTTCAACTATCTTATTTTCAGACCGGTAAATCGAGAGGTGATGAGGTATATTGACATTCCATATTTCATATTATTTACTACGTGAAGTATTTTATTTTATTTTTCATATTTAATTTTTCAGATCAGATTTCTGGAAGAGGTAATTTAATGTTTAATTTATATTCGTATCTTTACGCATATGCCAGACGCTTGCCATCTGCACTATAATATAATATAATAAAAAAAAGATATCTTGTAAAATAAGGCATATTAGGTAATATCAGATGATCTACTATATATGTACTTACAAATACATATACATGTTTGTAAGTTCATTTTAAGATTATATAGTCTCTACTTTATACTTATAATACATAAACTTAAAGATATTAATTAATTTAATAAATAAGACATATTAATTGATCAAATTATAAAATTTCAGGTCGAAAAATCTCGAGGAGATGAGGTAAATTAAGTATTCATTGACGTTATACCTATTAAATTAGGATAAATGTAATTATTGTAGGAATATAATAGAATAAGATTAGAGAAGTCTTTAAAAATATCTATTTATTTATACATATAAAATACATAGGTGTAATTTATATTTTAAAATATATTTCAGTGGGATGTCCAGAGGGAATCGACTCCACGGATGGAAACCAAAAGCATTCAATTCGGAGAGTCATGCACGTGTGATGCAAGCACATGTATGATATAATTTATGAAAATAATTTTTTAGAATATAATTGAGTTCACAGTAAAATTTATGATTTTTTATAAAAATATAACATGGTTTAAGGTAAAGATGGACCTTTACGAGATTATAGTTATTGATGAATTGACGCATCACTAGGTTCTCTTAATTCTGACATTTCAATTTCATAACAAATTATTTCAATATACACATTATCCAACTGAAAGTACTGACCTATACATAAGACATTTTTTTAGCTTTAACTGTAGGTCAAGATACCTAGGTAAGATTTAAATAAATCTTATAATTTTCTTCGTAGCTATATACGATACGAGGATTGATGAGTTGCAAGGTACAATAATCCGTAAAGACGCCAAATTGAATGCAATGCAAAATACTATAGCGGTTAGTATTTAGCTCAAAAAAACCTTTTTTTTTGTAATATCTACTATAGGAAATAATTAAATAAATAAGAAATAATTTTGCCGTAACATTTTTAGGTCATGGAAAATGATGTATGTGAACCTTATTGCCTATATGCACATATTTATACGGCATTAGCAAAAATATTTAATACTTTGTGTCAGAATGCAAAATATAAAGAATATTTAAACTTATTGGTTTGTTATTGTTCATTTAATATTTTTAATAAATATCATTATTCAAATAATTAACTATCATTATTTTTATATTTGAATAACATTACAATTACACTTTTATAAATGGTATTTTTGTTATGCAGACTGCAGGAAAAGACACTAGGATGATTGATATCAAAGGAAAGATACTTTTTAAATTGAAAGTTTTAGAAAAATTTAGTCTCGCCTTAATCGCTCCTTGTTCGCAAAATAATAATTCAAATGACTGTTCTTGCTACCATGCTGAAATTTTAACGCAAGTTGAAGCAAAATTTGCTCTTACGTCTGCAGAAAATATAAACGCAAATTTAGACAGTAAAAGAGCCTACCTCATTGCTGATATAATGCAAAATGATGATTTAAAAGAAATTTTAGATAAAGAAGACTCCTCCGTTAAGTTGGACGATAATCATATAGACGAATGCTATGTAATAGATAATTATAAAACAGATCAAGAAAATCTTAAGCGCTTAAAGAACTTACAAGCCAATTATGACGACTTACTTACTTTTTATGAAAATTTAAAGCATGAAAAAGATTTTCTAAATATACGTTGTCAGAAGTATGCTGAACTGGAAAATGAATGTGAATGTCTCCAAAATAAATTAAAGGAATATAATGAACTATGGAAAGAGAAAGAATTTTATCGTCATCGTTCGGAAGATCTGGATAAGCTTAAAGAAAAATTTTTAATATTAGCTGATGAAGCATCCAGTATAGAAACAAAACTAATGGCTGAACAAGAAATTAATAAGATGAAATCTAAGACTATAGATGAATTAAGAAATGAAAACATTAAGTTAGATAATAAACTAACTGAGGTATCCTTGGTGTGTGAAAAGCAGAAAAATTCTTTAATATGTAAACTAAAAGAATATGAATGTAAATTGATGTGTCAGGAGGAACAGATAAGAAGCTTGTCAACGCAAATTGACACTCTCTTGGAGAAAGATACTAACAAAGTCAGACACTAATATGATTTAATATTAAAATTATGAAATAATTTTTTTTTTCAATGTTATTCAATTTTTTTGATAGATATCAACTAAGGAGGATGAAACGAGATATTTAGAAGTTATTGACGAAATAGAAACACAAAAAGAGCAATTAAAAAATTTAAAGGACGCTCTATGTTGTAATGAGGAAGAAAAGTTATACTACAAAGAAGAGCTTCAAAAACAACTTGAAGTAATCAATCAATTGAAATTTGATATTGAGGATTGGAAAAGTAAGAAAATATTTAGATGGTATTTACAAACTTTGACTACTATTGATTAATTGTTCATTATTTCTAGGTAAATATGAAAATATCTTACAAAGTAATAATTACTTAGAATCATGCTTAGAAGAATGTCATGAAGAAATAAACAACATTCAAAAAAGTCGTAAGTCATTAAGTATAGAGCTAGAAAATAAAGTGAATGCAATAGGAAATTTAAATGGGATTTTACACAATAAATCTCAGGAAATAAATGATCTCATGGAAGAGCTTGATCGAAAAAATCATGAAAATATGTATTTACGAGAGCAAGTAAAAAATGTTCATGATAATTTTGACCAAAAATTAAATATACTGGAAAGTGAACGAGAAACAATCGTTAATTCAATTCATTCACTTAAACGAGATAGTTTAGGTATATTACCAAGTGTCAGCAGCTATGTAAACATAAATAATGTTAACACTGAAAAAGATATATCAATTGAAAATAAAAATGTTTCTAACAATTCTGATCTCTTAACGGAGATTAAATTGATACGCGATATTAACGCGGAAAATATAAATATATTACGTCAGGAAAATGAAGACTTGAAGAAATCATTAGATATAGCTAGAAAACAAAGCGAAATATTAAAAGCGAAAACTTTAGAAGAAGAACATTTGCTGGAAAAGTTTGAGCAGCTTTCGCAATCCCATGAAAGTATAATAGAGGAAAAAAATATACTTCAACATGATTTAATAAACAAAACAAATGAAGCCAATAAGCTGTTAAATGCTTTAGAGTTAACTAGTAAAAAGAGTGAACATTTAATAAATCATCTAAATGAATCAGAACATTTAAAAATAGAATATTTGAAACTAAATAAATCTTATCAAAAAATTATGTCGGAGAGAGATGATTTGGAAAAGAAAAGCTTACTTCTAGAAAATGTATCTGAAGAATTACAGCAATGCCACACAAAAATAAATGAACAAAATCAACGTCTACTATTAAAAGCACAGGAGGTGAATGATTTAGAAACTAGGTTATTAGACTTGAATAAAAGTTATGATCGATTACAAAAAGAAAAAGAGTTTTTGCAGAAAGAATTTAATGAGAGATCAGTAGAATTAAGCAAAATCAATAAACATTTAGAAAGTAAAATAGCAGAAAATCAAATTTTAATTCATGATTTTAATATGTTAAAAGATCAAAAAAATTCTGTTGCAAATGATTTCATAGTGCTAAAAGCAGAAAACTTAAACTTACAAGTTAATTTGAGCAATGCAGAGAAAGAAAATCTAGAGCTGTTAGACCGGATCAAATATTATAAAAACTTGGAAAAAAATCACAATGACTTGGAAATAGCTCACAATAAAATGAATTTTGAAAAAGAAAATTTAGAAAAGGAAATAAACTTAAAATTAGAAGAAATCAAAAAGTTAGAAGAAAATATTATACATTTGAACAATGAAAATAGAGACCTTCATTTACATAACGATAATATAGAAGAATGTCTTATACGGGCACGCAACGAGGTAATGATCATAATAATAACATTAACATAGAGAAATTTATAAATAGTTTGAAGTCAACCATTTTAATTTTGTTTCAGAAAACAAAATCAGATTCACTTTCAGTTTCGTACGCTAATATCAAGGCAGAAATTGATATTTTGAAGTCAGAAAAACTATCTAGCAATAAAAAAATTAACGAACTACAAGATAAATTGGATGAATCGGTAAATATGTGTAAAGTTACAATATGTATATTTAATATAAATATTAAATTGTTATAATTTTTTTTTGTTTAGGAATATGATATTGTCAATCTTAATGAAGAAATAATAGCAAAAGACAAGAAAATAATCAGTTTAGAAAATCATATTAACAGTCTGGAAGACGAAATAAGGAGACTTCAAAATAGTTTAGAAAAAGTTGTAGAATCTGGAGAAGAAATAAAAAAGCTCAGCTTCGAAAAACTAGGCCAAGCTCAAAAAAGTCTGGAAGCTCATCGTAAGTATAAGGAAATATAATTGTTTATTTACTCATTTTTTGTATTTTTATTTTCAAAACATTTTCAACATTTTTCAAACTAGTCACAGTTAAAACAAATTTAAAATATTTACTTAATCACACAAAAGCAACTTATTCTACCGGAGGGCCCAATTTTAACATCCATTTGATGGTGTAGTGTAGTCCAGGCCTCAACGGTATTCGAATGCTGTTATCGTAACTTAACTTAGCTTCACGCTGTATGTACCCCTAGCGGGGTAGTCAGAGTAAACGAACTTGATCATCAGCAGGCAATTTACATTAAAGTCACCTACTCTACACTCCCATCTCAGTTTGGTTTACTCCTTGGAGATTTTTTTTTTGGTGTCTTAATTTTGTCATATAACTAACATATTTTTCAATGTACATTTATTATTATTACTTTTATTTTCACCAAATTAGATTCCAAAGCAACGCATAATATGAGAATGGAATTGGCAAAATTGCAAAGTGAAAAGGCTAAACTTGAAGAACAAATTTCATACTCCAAATCATTATCACATGAATCTGTTAAGGAAAAAAATACTTACATCTCCGAAATAAATAAACTAAATCAAGAGAAACAACAAATCATTACAGAAATAAGGCAATTGAAACTAGAAGTTTTTAACGAAAGCAGTTTACAACCAGACCACTGTGAAATTGAGCAAGTTGTTGAAACGTTACATAGAATAGGCAGACAACTTCATTATAAAAATAAGTCATTAGAAAAAACTTTGTTAAGTGTGCAAAGCTCATATGAAATTCTCAAGTCGAAAGCAGACGAAGCCAAAAATATTGCCGAAAATGAAAGACATAAAATAACTATCGAGAAGGAAGAAATGCTGAAGGAACGAAAATATATACAAAAACAGTTAGAAGACCTACAAAATAAATTTGAAAAAAACAAAACCAATTATGAAGATATAATCAAAGATTTAGAAGGCGAAATGTTAAATCAAACATTATTATTTGATAAAACGAATCAAAACAAAGACAACGAATTATTAAAATTAAAAGACGAAAGGCAATCTCTCGAAAAAGAATATGAGAAATTATTAATGCAGTTAAATGAGTTCAAAGAAAAACTCAAGGACAAATGTAATGATAATCAAATAAATGAAGAAGCTATTGCCAATGTAAAATTAGAATTAAAAGAAAAAGATGAACAAATTTTATCGCTGAAAAACCATATTAAACAATTAGAAAACAAAGCTACGTCAGATATTAGCACGCAAACAAATCGAGAAGTAACAAATATCAATTGCCGACATGTTTCCACCGAGAATGATAACTTTGAATTAGAAAAAAACAGTAGAAGCACTAAAAAGCCAATCAATTATATAAATAAAGCAAACAATGACGATATTGTTGTTTCAGAAACAATATCTAAAGATTACGGAAACTTTAATATAGATTTTATAAAATTTATTTATTGTAATTACAAATCTAAAAGACTGAGTCCTGGTAAACTGGAACAGCATTCAATTGACGGTATTAGCTTGACACAAATTAATACAAGAATTCTTTCAAGTAATAATTTCAAGGCCTCTAATCCTCAAGAACAAAATGGTCTATCTTTACACAAGAAAAGTAATGTTGTTAACATTTATAGTACAAACATACATACGAATTCAACTAAAAATACCAATGGCAGTGTACATTATTTAAATCATACTAAAAAAGAAGATCCACAATCAAGCGCTACAGATCAAATTTTAAGCAATTATAATTTTGATAATAATAACGGTTCTGAAAACAATTCAGTTGGTAGGGAATCACTTATATCAGAAGATAAAGATGTGCTTATGATATACAGAGACAGTCAAAGTACGTCTGATAGTCGAACTCATACTGAAAACAAATATTGGCAGAATGGATATAACAAAGTTGTTATTGAGAGAGCTACTGTTGAAACAAACGAAAATCCGTTTTCCGCAACAGCTAAAAAGGCCTTTCATAGGATGCAACATAAGAAAGGTAGTTTTCCAAGTAGCGATGATAAGACTGAAGATGACAGCGTAAAACCAAAACTTAATATCAATTTACCCAGAGCTTTAGACACAGATAATTACTCTACAGTCACTTTATCGGATGATGACAAAAAATCTTTAGATCAATATTCTATTCCACGGCGAAAAGTTTTCTCTGACACAGATATAAGCAATAAAACTTTTGAACATAATAATGTCAACATTGTTTCTACAGCAAAAGATATTCAAAGTGATATTAAAAGTAAAATTCGTGATGAAAACATTTTTTCTGAAATCCTTACACATGAAGAGTTAAAAATACCAAGTACAGATAATAGAAATTCGAATCATGTAAATATTGATCGGAAAACTAGGAAGAAGATTAAAATGCACACAATAGACGCAAAAGAGCCTATTTTAGATAGTGATGAAAACTCTAAATTAACACGCATAAATGCAACAACTAAGGTTTTATCAATTGAAAGTTCAGATAACTTATATGATAAAAAAAACACAAAACGTGCGCAACTATGTCAGTCGTCGACAGTCATATCGAATGATGAAGGCGAGCAAAAGTTATATATAGATTTAAATAAGGAATTTCATAAATCACAGAGTGATGATACTATTTACAATTCCAACAAAAGTGTAGAATTAGAAAAAAAATATTTTAAACAGAATTCATCTGAATTTAGTACGATATCTATAAGTGAAAAGCAGACAAAATCGGTACGGGATCGTGCAGTTTATGCGAAAATGGATGACATAGATGAATACAAAAATAAAATCCATCAATTGACAAATACTTTGGAAAGTGTAGAAAAAGATTATAAAAACAAAATAGAAGCAATCAAGGATCAATACGACAGCAACGTTAAATACATAATTAGCGAACACAACCACGGCGTGAAAAGTATTCAGAGTCTTCATGAAGACAGGCTATATGATATAATAAAGATTCACGAAAATGAAATAGAAAATTTACGTACAATGAGTATTGAAGCGTTACGCAAAGTAGAGAAACTGGAAAATGAAAATAGATATCTTAGATCGAAACTTACTAATAAACATACTATCTTGGATGAGGTAAATAAAGAAATATTTAATACTATATACGAGTACTACTGATTAAGCTACATTATGGCGTTTTCGCCAATTCTTAATTATGCTGAATAATTAAATAAGCTTGAGTTCATAAGGTTCATATATGGCAATTTGCAATTAAATAATATTGGAGGTAACTTTCAATAGTACCAATCAAGAAGTAAGATATATTTCTTCTCTTCCATATTTATAAATTTGAATTACACAGTACAAAGTTATATCTTAATTTTAAATATTAAAATTATATGTATATTCTATTATTTTAAAATTTTGTACATAACTTCAATTGACTAATTTTCTAAAAGGTTCCCGTTAAAATGCCGACACCGGAAATCAAAAGAAAGCGAGTCAAATGTCGTTTAGATGACAAAATACTAACTAAAACCAATATGATATTAGCCGATGTGAAACCGAAACGCAAGGCTCACGGCCCTTGCACCTGCACAATAGATATCAATGTATCGGACACTATACGTAGTATATTTGACCAAGTTAACATGGAACAGAGGAAAATGGACGAACAAATGTATTTGAAATATATCGCTAATAAAATATTGAATGATAATGTTGATGTGAGTTTATATTGCTTGTTTATATTTGTAACATGTAGAGGTTTTATTGTGTACGATAGTTTTTAGTGATTTGCAGTTTGTGTTAGGACGTTTCAAATTAGTCAATTCTAATATTTACAATATATAAGTATTTTGCCGGTCTGAGTATGTACATAAAAATATCTCTTCTAAGCCATAGTAACTTTACTCTTTTAAACTATATGACTTTGAGTATTGCCGCAAATGATAAAATCTTTTTTTCTATTAATAAAGATTATTATATACTATTGAATGAATAATGACTGATTGTATGTTTTTATCAGATTTTGGACCCACAAGAGTTATCATTTCTGCACCTAAAAGTGTGTCGGATTTGGAAAGCGAAAATAAGCAAGGAAGAGACTCT
>FAPS01117417.1:817-11408 GCA_900068365.1 Heliconius elevatus bari
TATTATAAAAAAGATACATTTGATAGTTTTATTATTAACATCTTAATTATATTCTTAACTAGAAAGTATTAATATTGGACTTTAATAAATATATCTACCTATACTAAAATTATAAAGCTGAAGAGTTTGTTCGGTTGAACGTGGTAATCTCAAGCAATACTGGTTAGAATTGGAAATCTTTTTGAATTGTATATTTGTATAGACCTTTTTGAGCCTTCCTCAAAAAAGTTTGTTATAAAAATAATTGATCTTACCGCGTGTTATGCCGTAAAATAAACTTTAAATTATGATGGTGATATTAATTATTGATATTTTAATTTTAACTAAAAATAGTACCTGGGATGGCTTTCGAAGTAGACTTGAAAATAATTAGCAGGAAAATCTATTCAATAACTAACAACTTTGTATAGGCAACAACAATTTTATAGGTGAAATCATACCACATATATAACGTAGGTATCATAATCGGAATATCAACGCCATGGGAGAGTATGCACGCGAAAGTTAACGCCCGGTGCACTCTGCAGGCGCCACAGCTAATCCAACCGCTTTCGCCGTCGAATTTACGTCGTGAGGCTCACTTTATATTTGTATTGCCATTTTTGTATAAGATATAAGTATATAAATATAGAAATATGATACACTATATGCATGTTTCAAGTGGGTTTCTTACCATGCTAAGCAACAAGATTAGTTAAATTATATTGACTCATACTTATTCCATACCTACATATATATAAAGTATGTGTAATTGACTGTTTTTAAGACTTTATTTTCTGATTTTACCAAGTTAAGTTAAATTTAGCTATTCATATTAATACAGATGTTGGCAATTTCTTAAAATATATGTTTGTATTTAATTATCATGTTTATCATCATTTTTATTTTTACGCATCAGGCATTCAGAATTTAGAACTAAAGTACCATTCGTTTCTTATTTACCATATTTAATTGTTTATTTAATTGCCTCAAACTGTTTAATTATAATATTTTTTTACACAATAATAATTACGAATCGTATTATCATCTAGATTGGTTACTAATCCTATATCTAAATATCTGCATGTACCACTCAGGTATACCGACATAAACGTAATATTGTAGGTACATTTATATATAAGATAAATGATTATTGCTTTATCTTTTAAGGAAAGTGTACACAAGTGGGCGGCCGTGTTCCCTTGCTTAGTCTGCTGTAACACTATGGGGTCAACAGTTCACTGCCTCTTAAAGAATAGAGGGGCCGCCATGATTCATGAAATTGTTTTTAACTAACAGGTTGTTTATATGCTCGCGTTTCGCGGTAATTGGTTAGAACGCGCTGTGGTTAAATGGAGGTAAAAATAACCGAAATATATTGAAGGAAATACATTTACATATACACATTCCAGTAATAACACTGCAATGTGTAGACGTTTAATTTAAACAATAGTTTAGTTAAGAGGTTAATTTTTCAATTTTGGAATTTTTAATATTTTTAAAAAATTGTAATATATTACAAAATAAATAGTTAAGGAGTTATAGATATTTCGTTTACCTAATAACAAATGGAATACAAAAAGTTTGTGAAGCTATTACGTTCAAAGAATTTTGAAGACCCAAACGTCGTAAGTACCTACGTGAGTTGGCCGATCCCCAAGCACACTCATAATATTTCTCATGCTTTGACTAAACATTACACAAACGGACAAATTTATGTACTTTTGTAAACTTTCATGGCTCCAACATTCTCAGACACACGTAGATATTTTACCCAAACATAACTAACTACAAGTAACATATGCGATTGCAATATTTGTTTTTCCTTTCTTAATAACATGTGTTATATACGTTAAATATTATAAGAAAATTTACTATTATTTTGAATCAATTAAACTGATTATATTTAATTTTATTAGGAAAATATTATTTAACACTCCATATTTGCAAAGCCAAAAAAAATACCAAAAAACCACAGACTTATAAGAAAATAGCTTTCACTTTTATTTAACTTATGTTATCTTAGGGATGTAAGATGTAGTGTAAATGCATTTCCCAGCGAAAAAAAAAGGGATGTAATATTTAATTTGTAATTTAAAGAAGAATACAATAATGTATTTTAAAGCGCATTTAAAAATAAATAATACAAGAGTAAGCCGTCGGCGCCACACCTGTCAGCGCTGTGTATGGAAACACTCGTTTCTTTTTACTCTCTTAGTGCTTAACAAAACGCAAATATCATCTATGCTATATAATTATAAATACTATATATAATCATTTTAATAATTGTCGATCACAAAAATGAATCTATTGAGCTTATGACACTAAGGTTATTGTTAACAATGGTAGTCTGTATGACTACCAGCGCGTCCATTCCTTTTACGTACATAATACGTTTTCGTTTATACGTTACAAATAAACTTAATTGTTTTAATATTTAACCAATATAGTTAGCTAATTTTTTTTTAGAAATTACATAGTTAGCTATTTATAATTTCAGATTATATAATATAATTGGTAAATTTTTTGCAAACATTGCTTGAAAACTTGAAATTAAAGTAGATCCTAATTAATAAAATGAACGCCGATACTGTCACCAACACACGTTGCGGTTGGCTTATCCGATTAATAGATTCAAATAAGCTCTCAACACATTGATTGATTTGTTCAAGGTAATGATTGATGTGACACGAATCTAACAGAGATTTATGCCGCACGTCGCGCACTCCGACAGCTGTGATGCCTCCTAAGATTGTTGGCATTAGTAAATTTATTTAATTGGGTTGCAAATTTATTTCCTATTTAAAATTTCTATGATTTAAAATATTTATATAAAACTTGGATATAGATTATATATGCGTTTTTATTACACTAGTGTATTATAATGGAATTGTTTTAATATTATGGTTGATTATAAAGGCGTTTTCTCATAAATTTTATTAACATTTATTAAAGTGAACTGGGTCATTAAATAAAAATAACACTTATTCATGCTAGCTATGCGGTTAATTAAATAAATATTATTTATCAGTCCCATTCACATAGCTTATTAAGCATAAATATTGTTCAATGGGCTCTTCTGTAACCGCAATTCGGAAAATCGTTTACCTTGAACTGACCACAGAATATGCGTTTTGTCCCCCTTTGTTTTATTAATAGTAATTAACATGCCTTTAAGATTACTTTGTTAAATATGCGTGTCGTTATAGTATTTTTTCCAATGCTTATGTATATCATCTAATTAACAAATAATTAATAATTACTTAAATTGCGGGTAGAGATTCATTCAAAATTATATAAATAACTTTTGCAACTTGAAACCATCCCCTATGGCGGTCATATAAATACATATACCTACTATTCTGAACGTAGTTCTATTTTTAAAGTACAAGTGACAGTATGATGGCATCTAATGCCATATCAACATAAAAAGTTTAATGAAAGAAAAAAAATAAATAACTTTTCAAAACAACTTATATAATTCAATAAACGCACTAATTATGAACTGAGAATATTTCAACGCGAAGTGTCAGCGTCCTGTCAGTATAATTTCTTGATAAAACCGTCTCAGTACTCTTAGTACCCACTGATTGCTTTTAAATATTAAACGTGACATTAAAATCATGACAACGACACTTAAGCTTAACCTTAATAAATATTAATTGGAAAGTAACAATTATATTTTGTTAACACAGATTATAAATGCCTGACGTAATGGATGTAACACATATTCGTGTTTTGTAAATTAAATATTTCTTAAAATATTATACGATACATTAAAATCGAGTATAGACTAAGCTCTATTGCTCATAAAGTTAAAAACTTTCTGCTACTGTTCTAAGTAGGGTAGGCAGAGAGAATCTAGTGTTAAAACACTTAGTTCCCTACTTTCAGCCGAGTTCTGAAGGCTGAACTCAACGCCGCAGTTTACCTCGACACCATATCGAAGAAATGAAAATATAAATTTAAATAAATATCTGCATATCATATAGTTATTTATATAATTTAAACTTTCGAACCACAAAACCTTTTTCAAAAGGAACTTAACGTGTTACTTTAACGTATTTTAAATCCCTTTGTGGCTGTGCGTGATGTATTGTATCTTTAAGTATACGAGGCACAACAAGCACACCTACACGCTTTCCGAAGTTAATAGCTTGCTTATTGTTCTCTAATACTGTAATTGTATATGAAAATAACACGGCTATTAGAAATTCTACGGGAGAAAGTCTATATAAGATTTAACTCATTCAATATTGACATTTGTTGGCTTGGATCACAAAAAAAAACTTAATATTGCAATAAGAAAATGCGTAAATCATTCGAATTCTTTCATTCTTCGACTAAAATTTGTATACAGATAATAATATTTTGATATCAACACAAAAACGTGTGATAATATAAGCAAATCGGATTAGGCCGACCCTCACGAAAATATGGCGTTTATTTATTCACTGGCTCTTTTGAGAATTCTTTTGTCATGTTGCCTTTTTTATTCGTAACAATTTTAAAAAATATTTCATTTAACTGGTTTTAGGTAAGGTAGGTTGCAGATATTTAGACTTTAATGTACTTACTCCATGAATTGAAACGATGTTTAATCATGTTTTATATTTGCCATATATTTTTTTTAAATATTAAGTCATTATTATTGAAATGTTTGCTAATCGCTAATTGTTCAAGTATATAATCTGTTAATATAAATTTTGATATAAAACAAAAACATATTGTTTACAAAAAAATATATATATAATCACGAATAACAATATTAAAGGACCCAAGCTGACCACAACAATGAAATTTTGTAAAGAGAAAAAAAAATGCTTTAACAAAGCAAAACAATCGCCCAAATTAGTTTCCAAATTGGTTTCATTATAAGTCCAAATTATTATGGCATCGCTTATTTCGGACATATGTTATTTAAGGACACGAGCAGGTTAAGAGTCGCGCGGCCCAGCTGCAAGCCGCATTGTAATTAGAAGCACTCAGAACCAGTTGCTCCACCTAAAAAAGCATCCAGACGACCAGACATCATCTCCATTGACAAATTATTTTTGGCAATGAATGCGTCGTTACCTTATTGTGCCGATGCACTCGATGTATTAGGAACTACACGATTATATTCGTGCATAATGGACAATCGGCAATTTATTTTCTGATTTGGATCGTTGGTTTCCCATTTTATGATGACATTGTCTTCTCAATCTTGATTTTAACCTGAACGTATTGTTATTTGAATTTGATTTGTTTTGTATATCCTCGGCTTGGAGTATAAGCCTGCTAAATCCATGTTTTTTCACGATGTACCAACATTTATTTACCATTTACTCCTATTATATGAATTTTCGAAATTGTAAAAATACATATTTACTCATATTTTTTTAATTTTGTTTTCCGACAACATTATGTTTTCCTTATAAAAGATAAATTTACTTATAAATATTATGAAAGTATTAAAATAATTCCATAAATAATTATACGTAATGTACTTCAAAAATAGTATCATAAGCTCTTTGTTATCGTACTCGTATTGCGGCTTAGAAAGCTTACGCTGACCAACCACAGGTAAACAAGTGTGTCTTACGTACTGCATTGTTTTGCATCAACAAAATATTACTTGTGTTTCTCCCTTCGCATATGCTACACTTATAAGCTATGAGAAATTTTATTGCAAACTTGTAAGTTCACGGCCAAATTTTATTGGAAGATGTTATTTTAATAAAGACATATTGACTACCAATTTACTTAAATTGCTACACTGTTCAAAAATACTTATAGGTATATATATATTATCAAATGTATAATATATTTTATATTAAATTTACGCTATAAACTTTAGTATTTCTTCAGCTTCTACTTTTGCACCTTAATTTTATTTAATTTAAACTTAATATTTTAAACTTCAATTCAATTCGAAAGCAATTAAAACTCTCAATTCCTTAAGAAAATGTACCTAATGGCATATTTTATGTTCAAGTCTACCATATACATATGTATAAAAATAAAAATAACGTTAATAGAGAATGACATTATAACATGTTTCACATATTATAGCGTTAAATTTAGATATCCCAAAAAATGGACGCGGGAAACGCGGGAAACGGAAAAAAATGGACGTGGGAAACGGATCGTCATACCTCTAGATTCACTCTGCTATATGCGGGATAGAGCGTGAAGCTACAAAATATACAAATTAATTATTTGCATCAAATATAAACAAAGGACGATATCGCTAACATCGTCTTTCTTTATACAGAACTATAGAAACATGCTGACCAGGCTGCTGACGCTGGCGCTAGTGGCGGCGAGCTGGCACGCCACCGACGCCTGCTCTTGTGCGCATGACCATCCACAAACACATTTTTGCAAGAGTGATTTTGGTACGTATAAAAATATATAATAATTGTAAAAAAATATATAAAAATATATAAAAAATATATTCTATTTTAAGCTATTCTATCTAGACCATTTTTTTGATAATAGAAATCGTGTTTTCTCATTAATGTTACGTGTATATGTCATCGTAATATTATAAAAACAGTTATATTACAAAATTATGTTACCGCTAAATTGAAATTGTAATCTATCGATACTTTGTTAACCGACATTGTCAAACTTTTGCTGTAAACGCGATCAATCAGGGCCAGCGCTATAAAAGTTTAGAATTTTTCGATAGATTACAATATCGCGAAAAAAATTATGAACTAACGATTTTTATAATGCTACGGTGACATACATAAGTTGTAACCTTATTTAGGTTCAAAAGTAAACAGAAGATTAAAAGCAAGCATAGGATTATTTTATAATAATAATAACTATAGAAAATTAAATTAAGATCATGATTTAGATAGTCTGTGCCCAAAGAAGCCCTAATAGATATAAATCTTCTATCTTAATTTGATCTAAATTGATATTACATATAATAGCATGTTATAAGCGAAAGGTCTCATAATATATATTTTATTTACAGTTATCGTAGGACGAGTACAGAAATTATTCAGAGGTAGTGATTTCCTTGACACTTACAAGGTTAAAATCAGGAACACATTTAAAGTGAGTATTATGGTTAAAAAATATTATAGTCTAAGATAATTGCCTAGACGGTAAGTATTACTTAAAAGTGTTAGTATATGTGCTATAAGATTTTTTTTTCTTAAACAGGCAACCCCGAAGGCAGCGTTAGCATTAAAATCAGGGCGGATATTTACGCCCTCAGGAGATTCCTTTTGCGGCGTCAAGCTTCAGCCTAGAGAGACATATGTAATAACAGGTAATATAATGCAAACTCTTGATGTCTAATCGAGCCTTTATATTAGAAGATCAAACATTTTCCAATGTTAACTAAAACTACTATAAATATTTATACGGCCAATTCTATTTATTTCAGGTCGTGTGGTTCACCTGCAAGCCCATATAGATCTTTGTGGATATATAAATAAGTGGCGTGAAGTCACACCGCGACAACGAAAAGGATTCCGGCTGCTCTACAAACAAGGATGCACATGCAAGGTGGGTAGCACCGTTTACCTTCAAATATTATCAAAAAAGAATTTAATGTATCAATATAATGAAATATCTGTTATTCTTATAAATAATTTTTATAACCGAATCAAAAGAAAAATTCTTTAACTAAATCTTAATACATATACCTACTTATGAATTAAAGTTTTTGGTAATAAATCTATTATAATATAAAAAAATACAAGAATCCACACATGTTAATCGTTAGTTAGCATCAACTAGCCGGGACCCATTTCCATATAGCGACTTAAAGGGTAATTTGAAAAATAAAATGCTTGAAATTGTCGCAACATTTTTTCCGTACATGAATATAAATGAAGAGTGTGTCAGACTGGCAGGTCACATAAAGGGAGTGGAAAGATGATCCTCAAGCTAAACGAAGCTTATTAGATTCGCTCAACAGTTAATGCCGCAAATCCGTTTAAATGTGTTGTTGCTTTTACGTAAAAGAGTCACGCGTTTTTTTCTTTCTTTTAAAAACTTTAAATAAAAGAAGGCCTTGTTCAGTCATACGGTTTGCTCATTTTACGTGCTTATATTATTTAATTTTTTACAAAAGCTTATGATGCATCGTTGGGAACAGTCAGCATGTGGTTTGCAGGCATATTATAATACCTTCGTTTTCTCTTCAGAGAGACAGGAAAAAAATGTTATTGGAAGTAGCATAGTATTTAAATTTTCAAAGATACATTAGAATCAGTTGCCTTACCGAACAACAGAGAAGAAGTTTTCCTTCTTTTTCTCTTCATATTTTTTTTATTTCATAATTATGTTTTTTGAAGTTATTATTGATTATATTAAGGCTGTCGTGACGCAGTGGCACATGGCAGTGGTAGAAAACGCGACGGTTATGAGTTCGATTCCCGCTGAGGGGATTGAAATATTACAATTTAAACAGTAATATATAGAAATGGTAAAAAGTAGTATATAACAGCTATATGTATCATTATCCAGGTGCACGTAAACAGACGCAGTACAAAATCTCCGAACACGTGTGTAACGGGCTACGACGAGTGTTTCGAACGACACGGCATCTGCCTTCACGACCGTGAACGACGTTGCCGTTGGACAAGGTAATTATATTACATTATACTCCTGATAACAATCTTTTAAATGATACCAAAACAGTTAAATATAATTTTTAAAAAATATATTATGCTAATTAGTTATTAATTAAAGTTAGATTAGATATCTAATATATAATTATTTCATTTCTGGACTGTTGCTTAAAAATTTTGACCTTCAATATCGTAATTGTATACATAATATATCTAAAAAGTAATACGAAAATAAAATATAACGTTTTAACGTTAACGTTAGAGCGTCCATTCGCAAATCTCATTAGAGTTCAGAATTAATATTGTTACCGATGCTAAATATAGTCTCACTTTGATGTGCAGCTCGTTGCTTTGTTATTTATCAGTGATTATATTATGTCGGTTTACGTTCCAGGGCCCCAGCCCTCACAAGATGTCTGCAGAAACAGCACTTCAATAGCACCATGACTTGATTCATCAAACGACGCGAAATACTTTAATTATTCGTAACAAAATTGTATATTTCGATTCGAATTCATTGAAATTCCTGTTACCTTTTAATTGTTACTAATAATATGTTAAAACAGTGATTTACTAAGCCAACATTATCATCCTAGCGTGTTTTAAATATGATTAATAATGCAGACTTTGAATGTGGACATTTATTAACAACAAATTAATGGATGAATGTTAGTTCTGGCTAGTCACGACTATGTCTAACAGTAATAATTTAGACTAAATTAGGCAGCAAATGTGTGGCTATGAGATGTTTGTGATAGAGATGTAAAGAAATTATGACTGTATGAAGACTTTGATTGTAACGAATTTACTGAGAATCATTACCATTTGTTATATATCACGATTTGGCGTTCGGCCCCAAATTGTTGTTTTGTCTCGTTGGACAATTATAAAATTGACGTTATTTTGTATTATTTATTTAAGTTATATTTATGTTTAAGTTAAATATTGTAAATTAACAAACTAGTTGTATAAGTAATTACAATAAAGACTTAAGAAACCAATTTTAAGTGTATATCATTAATTTTCTTATTAAAAAAGTAATTGAAAATTAAACTTACCATGTCAGTGTGGTTATGGTAGTAAGTTTGCTCGATGAGAGGGAAGTTCTCTCTGCCTAGACGCCGCTGCAGTTGTAACAGATGCCCGAAGACCCATGGTCGATCCTAACAAATAAAAATCGAATAGTGTAAATTTAATATTGCATATTGATAAATATTTTTTGATCAACTGTTTAAAAATTTTACAGTATTCTAAATATAAAAAGTAGAAAACTTTAAATTAATTAATGTTATACTACTATATATGTACCGTAGAGCCTTTTCATAAAATATTGTGGAATTGAATTTAATTAATGCCTGTCATGGCGCAAGGGCAAGCGTGGCTGTAAACGTGGCAGGTTGTTCGATTCCCACTCGAGGAAATGATTTTTTTAATATTATTTATTTCTTCGTAAATGTAACGAGGCAAATGGCAAAGTATCTTAACACTAGGTACCCAGGTTTCCTCTGCCCACCCTGTTATTTCCGAGACAAAGCGTGAAGCTACAAAAAATAAAAAATTTATAAAATTTATAATCAAAAATATGTACTCTGGTATATGTAATTATACCAGAGTATATGTAATTTTAGATACCAGTGTTCTTATGATTTTTAACATGCCTAGATTTGGTTATAATATAATTTAAAAAAATTAAAAATTTAAAATATTTATAATAAAATGTCATCGAAAAAAATAATACGAAAGATCGTATAATATTTATTAAATATTTTTAAATTATTTTTTTATATTAATTAATAACTAAATAAGTTAAATTTTCCACTTTATAATAAAACTATATGTTGTACCTAATAATTTATCCAACAAGTAAACTCCTACCAAACTAAACTAGCAGTCGTTCATTTTTGCGTTCCCTCGGGCAGCGTATAATTTACGACTATGTAAATTAGTCTACTTTTTCTAACTTTAACAATATCATTTGCAACCATAGAAGTGACTGATTTATAGCAAGGCTACGCCTTTACATATGCAAATTT
>FAPS01156895.1:0-10664 GCA_900068365.1 Heliconius elevatus bari
ATATATATAAAATTTAATTATAGCTTATTGGCTGATCGTAAATGGATAGAAATTGAAGGAAAAAAAAAAAAAAAATTTAGTTTCTTAGAGACTGTCTGATTACCAGAGTAAGATAATGAAAATAATTTATTCCCTCAATTAGAAATTGAACCACATCGGCATCAAAATATTCTTATGTACTAAAACTAAAAAAAAACATTCCTTATATATCCAGGTGGCCCATGAGCGTATGGAAAAAATCGGTCAGTCCATAGGTTATCAAATAAGACTGGAATCCCGAGTCAGTCCCCGTACTGTTCTCACATATTGCACCAACGGCGTTCTGTTACGCACTCTCATGGGTGGTGATACAGCTTTGACTGGTGAGTTTCGATCGATCTTGAGATGTAATTTTCATTTATATATTATTTATAATCTAGCTTATGTTGATCTAGATATTTCATTTGAATTTACTTATTGTTTTAACCATGTTTTAAGATTCATCTGTCAACAAAAAAATTGATTAAAAAAAATATCTATTAAAATATTTACAACTTAAAGGTATTAGAGTAGTATACATTTTTGTGCTTCACGGTGTATCCCGCATTTAGTACTGTAGGCAGAGTAAACCTGGGCACTTACTGTTAAGACACTCCATTCCCATTAAGACACTTTTGTTGCCCACTTTCTGTGGAATTCTAGAGAGTAATATTCATCGCTACATTATTAAGAAATATATTTTTTATTCAGGTGTAACCCACGTGCTAGTGGACGAAGTTCACGAACGTGACAAATTCAGTGACTTCCTTTTAATAGCGTTGCGTGACGCCCTCGCTAGACTGAAAGACTTGAAGCTGGTACTGATGTCTGCTACAATGGACACACAAATATTTTCTAGGTATTTACATGCTATAACAGTTTATTTATATATATTTTGTTATTTTATGATATTAACCATGTTATTCTCGAAAGTTCTCGGGTGCAAGGAATCAGAGTGTCTTAAAACTTTATGTGATATAGATAAAAAAGGACATAATTTTTTATATTATAGATATTTCAACAACTGCCCAGTTATAACGATCCCGGGACGCCTTCATGAGGTGCAGAGATATTATTTAGAGGATGTATTAAAAATAACTAAGTATACTACAAAGAAAATGTCTCAAGTTGAGCGGGAACTCAAAAATAAACTCAAGAGTGGACAAAGTTATTGGTCGCATTTAGAAGGTAAAGTATATTTGTTATACTTCTGTTATATATCTGTTTTTAATCAATTTAAGTATTGTTACAAAATTAAGACAATAGTGGCAAAACACGATGGTTATGGTAAGATCCTGCGCAGAAACGATGAATTCCCGATTGTTTCAATGCTGTGTCCAGGCAAAACGCAGCGTTGAGCTACGCCGATCAACATGCAATGAGAATTGTTTAAAAGAGATTGTCATTCCCCCAATTGAAAATGTAACCCACAACTGTCGCGTTTATAGTGACTGCATATAATAAATTCATATTGAATTCCTTTTCTTATTAGGGCAAAAACAAAACAGTCAAGAGGAAGTTGCGAGAGAAGATAAAGAAGTCCAGCTGGATCCGGCTCTACAGGCCGATATGGATTATTTTCTCGATGAATGCTTTAATGAAGGCACTTTAGTAAGTATTATAACATTTTTAAAGAAAAGAAAAGGCCGGTCGCGACGCAGGGGCGCACAGTGTGCGCAAAATCGACTGGTTGTGGGTTCGATCCCACTTGAGGTAATGAAATATTGTGTGGAGTACAGTGGGAAGTTGATTTTTTATTTATTTTATTATATTTAGTCATATATTATATATTTTAATACTGTTTTTGTTGAATTTAGTTTTTTTTGTTTAATTGTTTACTTCATTAAAACTTGTCATATGTATGTATAATTTAAGATTTTCTTGAATCTAAAAATATAAAATTTATTTCTCTTATGTAATAAAAGTATATATAGATTAAGGTGTTGTATAATTACTAAATATTACAAATTAGCGATTCTAACGCGGTTTCAATTTATGATATAGCTAAATTGAACAAAATCTCAACATAATTTTTCATCTACGTGTTATTTTTATGTATAGGCTGCATTACTATAAAATATCATCAATCTGTTCAGTGAAAAAAAATCAATCTCTACCAACTTTCATATTTATAATATTAGTATGAAAATTACACGAGAGTTATGCACGGGCTGTTTACAAATGTAACCTACAGGACATGACGGTAGTCTCTCGTTCTCAGGACTCGTTCAGCCAGGTGCTGTACATGTTCGTGTCGGAGGGCGTGCCCGCTGGCGCAGCGCACTCGCGATGCGGCCGCGCCGCGCTATCCGCCGCCGCCAACCACGGCCTCGCCGACGTCGCGCTGCAGCTGCTGCGCATCGGTAACTAGTGTTTTCTGTCACTGTCACGTGTCATCTGTTGGTGACGAGCGTATGGGATGCCCGTGTGTGTGCCTATGTGTGTGCGAATGTGTGCGAGTGTGGAACGTGTTTACGTAGATGCATCGCAATTGTTTAATTACTTGTAAATCGGTCATTTGACTATATATATATTAGTTAATAAAATTTATTTAAACAAAATTCTGGAAGCAGAGAATATAATGATATTTTTTAGTTTTTGACATTCATTAAACTGAGGTGTAACTGGTGATATATATCCTACTCTTGGCATATTTCCATCCTGGTTAGTAAAATCTGTGAAAAGATAATAGTAGGAAAATATAACAAATACAATAACTAAAAAAAAAATTACAATAACTACTATATATATTCCACTTATACTTATAACTTTCATTACTAACTAAACACTTCATTATTGCAGGTGCGGATCCGTCACATAAAGACAAAATTGGCAAAACAGCGTACGACTACGCCATTGAAAATGGTCACAATGACTGTGCTCAATTGCTTGCCACTTTTAACCATTCTGAAGAAGAACCACAGAACAATCAAGAAGATGATAACGAACAGGACAACTTCCTTCTAGATGTTTACAACCACGCCTTTTCAGAGGAACTTATTGACCACGACTTAATGTTAGCTTTAGTTAGACATATACACTTAAATATGGCTAAAGGAAGCATTCTAATTTTCTTACCGGGATACGATGATATAGTCACCTTAAGAGATCTTATACAGGGATGCACGGAAATGAACGCTATGAAATATCAAATTTTCACGTTACACAGTAATATGCAAACTCTGGATCAGAAGAAAGTGTTCAATCCTTTACCCAATGCGAGGAAAATAATAATTTCCACTAATATAGCGGAGACTTCGATCACTATTGATGATGTGGTTTATGTGGTGGATTCATGTAAAGTGAAAGAGAAATATTATGAGTCCAATGCAGGTGTTTGTTCGTTGCAATGCGTTTGGACCTCTCGTGCCTGTTGCCAGCAGAGGGCAGGACGCGCTGGGAGGACCAAGCCAGGGCACTGCTTCCATATGTGCTCGAAACGGAGATTTAAGACATTACTGTTAAACTCAGTGCCAGAAATACTCAGAGTTCCTCTACAAGAGTTGTGTCTCCATACTAAATTATTGACTCCAGGAAATACGCCGATAGCAGATTTTCTTTCAAAAGCCCTAGAACCGCCATCTTTTTTGGCTGTGAGAAATGCAGTGTCGTTGCTAAAAACTATAGGAGCACTTACTCCTATGGAAGATTTGACGGAAATCGGTCAACATTTGTTGGATTTGACTGTTGAACCTAAATTAGGCAAGATGTTGTTATACGCGTGTGTCATGAAGTGTTTGGATCCAATTCTGACGATAGTATGCAGTTTAGCGAATAAGGAGCCGTTCCAAATATCAATGAATCCCGAAAATAGGAAGAAAAGTGGACTGGCTAGGAAGGAATTTGCGGCGGACAGTTTTTCTGATCACATGGCTTTATTACGGGCTTTCCAAGCTTGGCAGACGGCCCGCGCCAATGGGACTGAGAAAGCATTTTGTGCTAAGAATTTAATTTGTGGAGCTACCATGGAAATGATAGTTGGTTATCGATCTCAGCTTCTAGCCCAATTACGAGCGATATGCCTCGTAAAGGCAAGAGGTTCTGGTGATATAAAAGACGTCAATATGAATTCGGAAAAGTGGCATATAGTGAAGGCAGTTTTAGTGAGTGGTCTGTATCCGTCCGTCGCAAGAGTAGATAGGGAATCGTCTACCCTGCGAACTTCTAAAGAAGTAAAAGTGGCATTCCACCCCAGTTCCACTTTGCACCGTGGAGGTGGAGTCACTGGATCGCAAAAATCCGTACAGGGCTTGCCAACGGATTGGGTTGTTTTTGAAGAAATATCAAGAGTTGGTCGTTTCTGCTTCATTCGTTGCAATACATTAGTGACGCCATTAACTGTTGCTTTATTCGGAGGTCCGTTGCGACTTCCGAGCACAGCCCTAACCCAAAGGGCAAATCCTCCAGGATTATCAAGTGACTCGGACAGCGAGGCTGACGAAAATAATTCATCCCCAGATACAGCAGTGTTAGCACTCGACGACTGGACAGCTTTTACAGCAGATGCCTCAGATGCTATCAGCGTTTACTATTTACGGCAAAAGCTATGCGCTCTAGTCATACGACGAATGTCGAACCCCGCGAAACCGGTTACACCGGTCGATGAACAAGTGCTTAACACTGTGATTCAACTATTAGGAGCGGAAGAGAAAAATGTAGGGTTAAACCAGCCGTCTGGTATAGGGCAAAGGCCGAAACCTTTAACCGTAGACTCACCAAATTGGAGAATGAGAGCTGATGAAGAACAGCCAGGTCGCCATGATAAACAATACCATCCGCAATACAATCAAAATGAGCATAATTTCTACCAAAACAACTACAGGAATGGTCAAAGGCCAGGGTGGAGGGGAGAAATGCCTCAAGGGTTCTCCCCCCAGTCGTATAGTGGCCCTAAAAGCCCTATGTCCCCTAACGGGAAGACTTTACTGGCGAATATAGAGAAGCATGCGGAGGAAGGCGTGAGGTATTTTGTGGTGAAGGCGGATGATGTGCATGCAGTGGATGCAGCATATGCAACGTGCAGTTTTCCTTTTGTGCCCAACACGCTTAAGAAACTACATAAGTGTAAGCAGGTAAGTGGCAAAATTACTGCTATATATTACTTGTTTTTTTTTTTTAATTTTAACAATTTGAAGTAGATGTGGTACAGCGGCACGGCGATTGATTGTAAACGTGACGGTTGTTGGTTCAATTCCCATTCGAGGGAATGAATTATTTTCAGTTTCTTCGCTTTGGTAACACAACAAAGCGCGGCGTTAAGATCCGCTATTCAACATCAATGTGTCAACAATCGGAAGGGGCGTGGGAAACGAAGTGTTTTAACACGAGCTTACATCTCTACCTATCCTGCTACATGTGGGATACAGCGTGAAGCTAATATTGCTAATAATGGAATTTGTCATGTACCAGGAGGGCAGCCGCGTGGTGGTAGTGTTCTCCTGCGTAAACGCCTCCAAGTTTATCGGCGCTGCAGCGTTGGGTGACGCGGGGCTCGAGTGGCTGTCTGTGCAGCATGTGCCTTTTCATGTGCTCCGGTAATATATTATTTGTTTATATTTAATTTTGGTCTTTGAATTTAAAGAAATTTGTATATATTTTTTTAAATTTTATTACTATAAATAACCTAGTCAATTCTGCTTTTAAACTAAAAAGCAAAAATTCAACAATTTAATTTAATTCTACATCATAATTTGCAATCTCATCAATTATAATAGTAAAAAATGATTAAAATTACAATTTTCCCCACAGACATGTAACAAACGGCCTAGCGGGCAACAGTCGAGTGGCCGGAGCTCGAGACGGGACAGAGCTGTGCCCTAATTCAGCCAGGGCCCTCCTAGCAGCACTGGCGCCCCGGCGACGACACCCCCAACACCCCCACGCCCAGCATTCTCAACACCCCCAACATCCCCATAGCCAGCACCCTCAGCATCCTCATTCTCAGCATCAGGCTCATCCGCGTGCCATACAGAAACACACGCCTGATTCGTAGCTATATTAACTAACACTCGTATATTGACAATACCTCCACAGATACTTAACAAATGACTACCCCCAATAGCACCGCCACGCCCAGCATCAAGCTAATCGGCGTCCCATAGAAACACGCATCTAACTCGTAGCTATATTATTTAGGACATAAAAAGGGTCACTCGCGTAATAAAATAATTAAAAATAAGTAGAATCAAATGTGCGCAGCCATCTACAGCTAACTTCAGGGCGGCCACGACTCGTGGATTGTATTATATTGACATAATTATAGGTAAGTAAGAAATATACTTTTAATTGTATTTTTTTTGGACACATATTGTCTCTTTCATACACAGAGTCGAAAGAGATACTTGTTATCTCTTTTGCGTTTTATAGGTGAGACTGCAGTTTGCAGTTATTAAATTTATATTCATGAAATTAACAAAAGCTATTTCTAACATTGCCATTTTAAACACAAGACATTTTAAGACTATTAATTTATTATTCAACATTTATATTAATTTAGCTTTCGAAATAATATAAGTCATGAAAGTGAAAAGCTTTAGTAGATTTTTATTAATTAAATTATTTTATGTCCGTAACTTTATGTGAAATGTCATTTTTCATATTACATTTGTGAGACACTGAAATAAATTCATTGTCACTGGTTATTAATTATATTTACAAATTGCAAAGCTTGAGAACAAAGTGTTCGAAAATTACACAAGTTACGGTTTTTATAATATATTTTTTTAATTTTTTTAGTTTAAATTGGTACTACATATTTTGGTATTATGGTACTCGTAATATTTAAAATCTCAATCAATTTTAATTTAATGTATTTGTTAATTTGTTTGTTTCATTTAATTTTTACACATTTACAAAAAAATTATAGCCTGTAACAGAAGTTCATTAACAAAGAATGAACTTACTATTAAAAAATATTTTTAAGGCAAATATTATTCAGATTAATACTTTTAATGTAATGAAATGTCTAAATTGTACAATATAACCACCAATTGTATATTTATACCAGTATGAAAGTTATTCCTGAGTCAAACTTTATACTTATTTCCTATTATTGTTGTTGTTTCTATATGTATGTATTTTATTAGTAAAGTGTGGCTCCTGAATGATCCTGATACATTAAAAAATATATGAATTAATGAATATCTACGTTTATATGTTCTTTATTATTTTAAAACAATGTTAAAAACAATTTTAAATGGAATGTTAAAAAGAAACTTATATTGGTAATTATAATATTTTGATCTGGCACCTATTATTATAAGTACCAAATATAAGTGATTAAGCAACTTTTTTGAATGTATTAATATCTGTCTTTGTGCATGAAAAACAATGTTAATGCACAAAATGTATTTTTTTTCAAACACTACTTTTTATTTTAAAAGAATAACATTTAAGATGGGATATTTTCTGGCAGGCATGTTTTTCTAGTTGTCAGTGACTTTGACTGGTAAACCGAGGATCATACAGTCAATCCCTTGATTACAAGAATTTATTTGTAAAATGAACTTTTTTATATTTATGCATAAAGCATTTAAAAATATAATTTACATACTTATTAAGTGTTTTTTCAATATAGCATTGTGACTTTGTGTTATTGCTAATTCAGCCTTGTATAGCTCGGTGGGAGTAATATTAAGAGTTAAATTTAAGTTCTATTGTATATATTTTAATGAATTATAAACCAGTTAACTTGTGTGATTTCATTTAAACTTTGATGTAACGCGAATTTTATAGTTCTGTTGTTGCCCATATCTTGTAAATTTCGAATTTTACCAGTTAATCCTAGGAATTAGCTCAATAGAAAAAATATCTTAAACATGTTTTGTTTTATTAAAAAATTAGACTGTTTCTGATTTTTGCTATTAAAATTAGTTAAGTATTTTTTTTCGTTTGACATTTTGAATTTGTATCATCAAGAACTATTTTATCATAAGTTTTATTAGAATTTCTTAAGATTTACAATATTTTTTGCTTTTAATTCGAAACGTTAAAAATATTATTTGTCAATATTGGCAAATGTCTTTATTAATATGTATAGTTTGAGTTCAGTGTTTATAGTTTTAGTAGCTAAAGTTCTAACGAGTGATCGCATTGGTGATATTTTCTATTAATATGCTTTTCATATTTCGATTTTGTTAGAATTTAACGTTTGTATAGTTTAAAAATGTTTGTAATATCGATATGATATTCCCATTGTCTCCATTTATATCAGTATGCTTCTGTTACAATAAGCTTATTTATATTTTAGACTAAAATTTTCTGTAAATTTGTGACGTTTCATATCTTTTTTTATTGCAAACAAAAGTAAGAAAGTATAGTTATAAAGTACAAATATCCTTCTCCCTTCATATTTTGTAACAATCGTTTGATTTAAAATTGTACACTTAGATTTTGCAATAATATACTAAATAATGTTGTATGTGAACTTAGCTTTACTTGAGACATGTCCAATCACTGTTACAAAGAAAATGGTCTAAGCCTAGTTTTTTGTCAAAAGTCAATTTTTTAATTTAAATTTTTTAAAGTAAATTTTATAATAATTAGTGTTTAGTCTCAAATATTTTGATTCCTTATCTCAAAATAAGTCTCGACTTTTAAGCGAATAATCTTCTAAATATGGTTTGGCCATTTCCTTTAACTTACATTGTGCACTCGGCAAGAAAATAAGAAATAAGCAACAAAAAAATGCTAACATTAAATCTACGCTAAGTTCAAAATGGCCAAGACTGGTCAACCATACTGTAAGTAACGTGTGCGCTTTTTCCATCGACTGTGTTCGTTTACTTCCTCAGGCTAAGCTCTAATGCACTTATTTTAATGAATGTTTATAGTTCCGCGTTGAGTAATAAAACATTTATTATAATTTTCTTGTTTTATTTATTTTAGTTGCATTCAAAATTTGCGTGTCGTAATTTAGGAAAGTAGGCGGAGAGTGATCAGTGGAAAGTGTTTTTTCATTTTCCACTTATAAGCTACTTAAATCATATATAACTTTTCACAACAAAGTGGTATTTCCTACAGTTTATTTCGATTAAAATAACAAATTATATATATTTAAATGATAAAAAAGCAAGATTAAGTAACGGTAAAAGAAAACGCATTGCTGTCATTTACATATTTTCGGGGTTCTATCTTTAGACGATAGATTTTCTCATATATCTTGTTCTATTATTAGTGGCATGTATCAATGTATTCGAATACAAAATGTCTGCCGTTGAGATTTCGATCAGAATCGGCTTGACCAATTTAAAACACATAAATTCAAAGGCATTTAATCAACATGATAGTTGAGGGTCTACTTCTGTATAACCTTCTTCTCGATGTTGTCCTGCTGCTCTTGCGACTGCAGTTGCTGCAACGTCAGCAGCGACACGCCGAGTTGGTCCTCGCGCGTGAAAGGTTGCGCCATCTGACGCAGCCAGCGCTTGCAGATCTGAGTATACATATATACTGTGTTAGGGATCATATTTCTGACTATTTGTACTTTATCCAAGTGTTGAACGTTATATTTATCTAGTGTTTTTCCATCTGTAAACGCAACGGTTGTGGGTTCAATTCATACGTTCCTTTCATGACCTCATTCTGGCAACAAGACAAAGTGCGGCGTTGGTAACCGCCAGTCGTCACGCAATATCACGAAAATTGGGCGATCCGTGGGGAACGTGAAACTATTTAATAAACCAAATCTAATTCTCTTTCTCTACCTGCACGGCCTCCTCGGTGCTGAGGTTGCAGAGAGAGTCGCGCAGATGCTCCTGTATCCATCGCGGCAGCTTGGTGCGCTTGTCGGCGCGGCTGAAGCGCTTGTCCGCGAATATCATTATACCGTAGTCGGTTTTACCACTGCAGTGCAAATAAAGTAATTTTATTAGTGCTTTTTGAAAAAAAAAATTAGGGATTAATAGTAATATATTATTAATTAAATATAGAAAATAAACTAGTATTAAGTCATAAGTATATTTATACAACAAATGAAAGACGATAAAATGAAATTATTATCAATGTTACATTCAATCAATAAAGGCATGCAAATAAAGAAACAAGAAACATGTATATAGTTATAATTTATATATTATAATAAGGGACCTTTTCGCGGCGTCGCCCACTCCTATAATTAAATAACACAAAACATTTTTTTAGTTCATTAGTTCTTGAGATAAGCGCGCTCAAGCAAACAAACCGTTTCATTTTATAATATTAATGTGGATATAGATGTATGTGACGTACCGCAGCGCACGTCCGACGCACTGCGCGGCGTGCCGCATCGCATCGAACGTCAGGAAGTCGTTCTCTCGGATCTGCACACAAACATACACAATACAATTTATATTAACTAACAAATAATAAATAGTCTACAGATCACTAAAAGGAGACCTTTGATCAACATTTTAAAAAAGTAACGTAAGTTATTTTATGTCTTGAGAAGTTTATTTGTGTACATTTTTTTTGGCTTCACGCCATATTTCACATATTTCACCCAATTTTTGAGACATTGCTTGTTGAATGGAGGAACTCAACAACGCGCTTTGGCATCTTACCACAGGTAAAAATTAAATAATCATTTTTTCACATTGGAAATCGAATTAATAACCATCATTCGCGCTCTTATAAATTTATTTAAATAGAAAAATGTTATAGATTTAAAA